>BQKN01058895.1:128243-141779 GCA_022839385.1 Asparagus kiusianus | reverse complement strand
GAAACTCTTGAATTCAAGGTGATTCTATCTTATAAAGCCTAAGTTGACCGAGTAATTAAGCCCAATGAGTATTTTCATACTTAATGACTTAAACCCAATTGGATTGGGATTCATTGGCTTAAAACTCGTTAAATGGTCATATAGAAAGCCCGATAAAATAGAAAAAATCATTAAGGAATAAAGAGTGAAATAAAAAAAAATACTAACAATGCTTTTATATATATAGTTATATTTATATATATGCTCTTGAAAAATATTTTGATTAAGAGCCTTGAAAGTTGTTCAAACAAAGAGTTAGCATGTTCTTTTCAAAACTTTTAAATTAAATTTCTAAGTTAGACTTGGTTTTGTATAGCTATAATGAAAAAACAATTCTAGGAGATTTACCTTAGAGTTATATATAAAAATATTTTCTTGAGTAATAACTAGCTTCAATTAGAATGTCTAAATATATCAAGTAAATTAATTATTTACTAACTTATTTAAATTGGCAAGTTGATCAAATTTTTTAGGTATATTCACTGTAAACCCTCACGAGACTACAACTCATCCACTAGGGTAACCTATAGGTTTAAGGCTTGTTGTATGGTCTAGATATAATCGCGATTCCAACAAAAGTGAGTTATGATTTTTCTCTTTTTTCCTTTTAAATTCTCTCTTTGCTAGAGGACTAGCAAAAGTTTAGGTGTGTGGTATTTGATAATCATATTTTTATTATATTTTTATACCCTTATTATCTATTTAATTTAAATAAATATGTTACTAATCAACATGTTTTATCTTAATTGCAAGTTAATGAATAAAACCTCAAGAAGAACTCAATATCTCATCTCTCCAAAAGCCCAAGAAGTTCAAACCCATACACACAAGAGAAAATTGGCCAAAGAACAAAATGACTGAGTATCAATATCTGCATCGATAGCAGTATCGATACTCGTATCGATAGCGGTGTCGATACTAAGTTTACTGTTACAAATTAAAGGCTGAAATTGATTAACTTGGGGATCAGATTTAATCCAAGGGTTTATATTAGCTATAATACTCTATAAATACGGGTAGAGAGTAAGGGGTTCAAGTGAGGTAGATTACTCTTAATTGAGAATACCTTCCAAATTATAACTTTTAATTACAATTAATAAAGAAAAATTTTGACCTCTTCATATTTTTCTTTTCTTCTCGTTGTTTGATTATGAAGATGAATGTGAGATGAAAATAAAGATCAAGATGAAGGTTTGCTATCCTCTTAAGGCTAGAACCCTCTTGGGATGTAAATTTTCTTTTTGTTAATAAATTTATCTTTTACTTTCTTTTCTTGTTTAAATAGCCAAGAGGCTAGAACTCTATTGTCTTAGATTTATTTTTATGTTTGTAGAGTAAATTTATTTTTATGTCTTTACTTTCTTGCTTTAAATTCTTACATTTATTATATAGTTTAGATTTTTACAATTTATTTTATAGTTTAGACTTTATTTTCTTACAATATTCGCCTTAAGGCTAGAACACTCTTGGGATTATTTTTTATTTTTATTTATTTTATTTTTCTTTGATTCTCCTTGAGGCTAGAACCCTCTTAGGATTAGTTTTTATTTTTATTTTTTTTTATTTTCCTTTTTTTTATTCGCCTCGAGGGAATTGCCTTTTTAAAAAGATGTTGAACTGATACTTGTGGGAACTCTAGAAATTGTATGAAACTAACTAGTAGATTTAATTCTAGATTTCTCATATCTCTAATTGAATCATCTATCTTTTACTTTCTTCATTTTCCTCTTTATTCTTATTTTTTCTCTTATTTGTTTCTCGATTTTTTTCCTTCATCTTTCTTTCTTCCATTTTGTTAGTTTTATTTACATTTACACTTTATCACATCCGCACTTTATCTCTCCACTCTCAATCTCGTTTGGTTTTATTTACATATAATCACTCTCACTCTCTCAATCTCTCCACAATCACATCCATCACTCTTAATTATCACACACACAACATAAGAAGTGATTTTGATTTTTTCCTACAAACACATTCATCGTGGGATCGATGACTTTTATACTATAACTTGATGGTTGTACACTTACAACTTTAGATATATACTTTCATGCTCGGTCATAAATCTACACTATAAAAGAAAATTACAAGAAAAGAAATAAACAATAAGATAATAAAAGAGCATGAAAGTAAATCTCCACTATAAGACATAAAAATACATCTAATCTACCAACATAAAAATAAAAGAAAAATAAAATTGTAAAACATGAATTTTTAAAATAAGAAAATAGAAAAAATAAATACTACATTGGAAGGGGTTGACCCATTCAAAAAAAATCTTTATCTTCATCATCATTAACAAAGAAGAAGAAAAGAAAATTTAAAAGGTGAAAAAAATTATTTTTATTAACTACAAAAAATTTTATAATTTTTAAAGGTCTTCTTAATTAAGAGTAACTATCCTCTTCAAATGGAGATTATTAAAAAAAATTCCACACTCTCAAACTTTCACTTTACGCCTCTATTTATAGATAATAGGAATATCTCACAACCCTTAGATTTGTCTTGACCCCCAAGTAACTCTCACAATCATAGGGTTAGGCTTAGGCCCCAAGTAATCCTCACAATCATAGAATCTCTCAAAATAATCTACACCATTATTTTAATAGTTGAGAGATGGGCTTTGTACGCTTTATTTCTCTTACATTTAATTTATTTAAGACTCTTCTTGGGCTTCTCTTGAATATTCTTGGGCTTCTTAGGATTTAGCTTGGCCTTCAAATAATTAAATATAGATTAATTAAATTCAGATTTCTATCATAATCTGTTACTGTTAATAAAATTTTTGGAATTTGCCAATCTAGATGACTTCATCTTGTCAAGATAGTTGATTTTTATATAATATATTAAATTCCACTTTTAGATTGGGAGGTATTGTCTTTTTTTGCGATTGACCATCCTGAGCTTGAATTTGACTTTGTTTCTTTCGAGATTTAATTTGATTCTCAATTGGAGGCCAAGTTATTAATAATTACTAATAAAAAAGTGATGAGTACTGAGATTTTGCTTGTAGACTTAGTTGCAGTCTTCAGATTTAGGCAGGATGTGCTTCATTAGAGATTCTTTAGGTTCTAAATAATCTTCATTTGAGCTCTTATTCAATAATTCTTTATTATATGTAAATTGAGATAAAAAGTTATTAGTATATATATTTATTTAAATAAAATATATAATAAGGGTATAAAAGTGTAATTAAATGTAATGATCAAGTACCTTGACACCTAAAATTTTGTTAGTTCTTTAACGAAGAAAGAAAATGAAAAGTGTTGACCCTATAGTTTTGATGATGATTTGTCAAACAATTTATCGTTAATATACTCTCTAGTTTTTGTGTTTATGTTTCTCTTTTCAGGTATTTCAACACACGTCAATCAAGCATTAAAGATTCAAGTTCATATGTGTGGATTTACCTAGGTATATGTTTAGTTCACTTACATATATTGTATGATTATATTTAAGCTTAATATATGTACACGTAACACTATTTTTGACGTTTTCTATCATATAATTGATTTTTCATCAAACGTTATTACAATAACTTTTATCTCATGTTTACAGATCTTTCATACTTCATTATATACATACAATACATACACAATATATATATACATTTTTACAAGCTCTATGTCAATTTTCGTATTCACGAAAAACAGGTTTTCTGAACACTTTTCAAAAACAGGGAGTTTTCACAAACAAAAATTGATTTTCTAAAAATTGGTTTTCAAACATGTTTATTTCATCATTTAGAAACTTTTCCCAAAGTTTCACTATTTTTGGATTTGATTTGATATTTTTAATGAATTTTCAAAACTGCCCCAAAACCTGTCAATATGCATATTTCAGTTTTCGGTCGACCGGTCCGGTCGACCGACAGTTGTTTTCTGAGGTCATGCTCGCAGTCGACCTAACCGGTCGAACGATAGAATTTCCGATCGACCGAAAATACCGTCGGTCGACCGCCAGCGTCAAACCCTTATTATCTGAGTTTTTGAGCTTAACGGTCGACCGGACCGGTCGACCGCCGAGTTGTCAGAACCTCTACAACGGCTAGTTTTTCTACCTGTTTTCAAACTGGGTTTTTGGTCTTTTACTTATTTTTTACTATTGTATTGGGGTTCTATATATACCCCATTGCTGATCTTTCTTCACACAACCAAGAAATCCAAGTTTGGTGTTTAACAAAATATTGATTGTGTTTAAGAGCTGTTAAAGAGTTGATTTCATCAATTAGTTTTTCAAGAGAAGTTTTTCTACAACAAGAAGTGACATTTAATCCCATTGGAATCATCTCTACTGTTCTTCTTGTTTGAGAAGTTTTCTAAACTCTTATATAGCTTATTATTTCTCTTTCATTTCATTTAGCTATATCTATTGAGTTTTCATTCACTGTTATCACACACACTTATTGAGCTTAATATCTTCATACCATATAGTGTGGGTTGTGGGGTGTGATTTAGTGAGTATGAGCTTCATTGTGTTCTCACTTGTTATTTGAGAACAAATCATTGTATTTAACTTTTATTTGTGAGAATCACTTGTAATACACTTGTACACCGAGAGAAGAGTGAGGCGAGAGACGGAGTCAAATCCAATAGGAGTGGCGTCGATTGACGAACCTAGGGAGAGGTTGTAATCGAGCACTTGAGGAGGAGGACACGGGCTAGGTTCCTACACTTAGTGTGTAAAGTGTGATTGATTAGTGATTGTGCAGTGTGAGAGTTTTCGGTGAACTTGTAAACCGAGTGTGTAGAAGTTCCGGCTTCCAAACCGGATTGTGATAGTGGATATCTCCTCGAAGTGAGGAGCGGGGACGTAGGTCGTGGGGACCAAACCTCGTAAACATATCTTGTGTTTGTGTTTGCTTAGCGTATATTTCTTTTGTGCTTATTGTTCTTATTGTTCATATCTATCTCTTGCAAGAACATATTGATCAACATAATTTTTAATTAGCTTTTAATTGGGATTAGATTAGCATAAGACCCTAATCACCACCCCTCTAGGGTCTAACAAAAAGAAAGAAAGATAATTCTAACTCACTTTCGCAGGAATCGCGGTTGTATTTAGCATATATAATAAGCTTTTGAATCCCTAAGTTACCGTAGAAGACGAGTTGTAGTTTCGTGAGGGTTTGCATTTAATATATCCATAAAATCCGGTCAACTTGCTAATTTATAGAAGTCAATGTATAATTAATTCACTTGATATATTTAAAAAATCTAATAGAAGCTAGTTTTTACTTAAGAAAATATTTTTATGTATAACTCCAAAGTAAATCTCTTAGAAAATATTTTCATTATAATTATATGAAACTAAGTCTAACTTAAAATTTTAATTAAAAGTATTGAAATAACCATGATAACTCTTCATTTTAAATAATTTTTAAGTCTCTTAATCAATTTATTTTTTAAGAACATATATATAAATTTCTAGTATTTAACATTTATTTTTTATTTTATTTTTTATACTCTTTATTCCTTGGTGATTTTGTTCTACTTTTTAAATAACTTCATCAAATAGGCAAGTGAACTTTTTTTAGAGAAAGGACAGACAAGAAAATATGAAATAAAAAGATGAAAAAAGGGTAAAATAAAGAACAAAGATGAATAGTCCTAACCGCCACATCTAAATTTTGCATTGTCCTTAATGTAAACACTATGATGCATAAAGTAAAACGGATAGGAAAAGAAGTACTTACATTTGTTTGGTTGATCTAAAACAATTATATAAATATGCAATTAACTTTGGTATGCGGATGTAGCCAAAAAACTTTCTCTCTTTTTTTATTTAAATTTTTTTCTTTTCTTCTTATTTTATTTTTTTCTCTTTATTTTTTTCTTTAATTTTTTTTCACAAGAACAAGAGTTAACTCTCAAAGGATAGAAGAATAAATTCTTTTCATTATTAGTTTGAGGAAAAGAGTAAAGATGTAGAATAAATTGTTAAAGATGAAAAGCTCACACTCTACATCAAGTCCTACATTATTGCTGAAAATTCTATCATGAGTTTTTAAAAAGTCTAAACCATAAATTCTATGATATGCTTAAATTCTATACACTCTAAGATTTTCAATGATTTATGCAACATTTGAAGGCAGGTATGTTTCTTGTGTTTTTGGTATTGGCTAGTCTTAAATTTGAGCTCGGGTTTCCTATGACTAAAGTTTTGTCCTAGTAAACCAATTGTTCTTTAAAAAATCTCCTCAAACTCTAAATTTATGGTTGATGTATAATAAGCTAGTTGTTTCATATTTTCTAAGAATCTAAGCTCATCAGTAAAAAGTTCTCCAAAACCAAGACCAGAGAAACTTGTGTCTGATTCTACAAAAACTAGTTCTTATTCAAATTCTTTAAGTGTCTTGATTTCATCACCAAAGATCTCATCAAAACTCAGGTTTGACTCACTCTCTTCTTCTAATTCTTCATTTTAACTTTCCTGAATGCAATTTGCTTTTAAGGGTTTATTAATTGGCTGGTTCCCTAAATTAAACATATTGAGATCTATAGTCATATTCCAAAAGGACTGCTTCATTTGACCAATTTATAGCCAATCAAAGCATTGTAAGTAGCCAAGAACAGCCTTCCTAAAATATTAATAAATCTGACCTTTGAGATTAAAAACGGACCGTGTCTTCAACAATATGAAACTAGTAGGAAAAAATAAACTCACATACCTTAATCAGAACAACATTGTTTCTCCTATGGAGATTTTGATGGATCTATCAGCTAATTATAAGGTGTATCTGGTTGGTTTAAGTTTTCCTACACCAAGTTACTGGTACATTGAATAAATAAGCAAATTGACACTATCCCCAAAGTATAAAAGTATCTTATCAATGAAGGTATTTCCAATGACATATGAGATAGTAGGACAACCAGGATCTTTATGTTATAAAGGCATGGACTTTGAACGCATGTCACTGATATTGGCAACAAGAAAGACTTTCGTAGGAATATTTATTGTTCTCTTCTTAGTGCATAAAACTCTTCAAACTTTTTCATAAGATGGGATTTGTTGGATGATATCTAAGAAAGTGATGTTGACATTGACAGCTAGAAGGTTTCCAAGATCTTTTCCACCTGAGAAGAGTTATTCCTAGGCTAAAGTCTAACCGAAAAGAGAGCAACGAGTTTAAACCTATCAAAATTGAGTTCAAGTTCAGTTTTAGGTTCATAGTCATCAAAAGAGGGTAATTGTTGAACAAAGTTATCAGAAGGAGAGAGAGTTTATTTAGGTTTGGGAGTTTGACTCTGAGGTAATCTAATTTAATTATCGACCTTTTCCCCTGACTGTAGTGAATGGATTGCATTCACTTGAGCTTGGTAAGTTGAACTTGATCCCATGTCCTTATGGTTAGCAACGGGTTGACTAAAAAAATTTCTCTCTCTTTCACTCATGGAATTAGCTAGTTGACCAATTTGGGCTTCTAACCCAACTATAGGTTGAGTGTTTGAGTTGAGCATTTGACTGGTTGTCTACATGAAGGAGTTCAGAATGTTGGATGACTGAGTCAACATGTTTGTAGTCTATGTAGAGGCTTTAATCATGACCACTAAACTCTTTACTAAGACACCAATACATTTATTGTGATTATAACTCAGAGGATTTACTGTTTGATGATGATGGAAACTAGTTTGGATAAGAAAAATTGGGTTGTTGAAAGTTGTTTGGTGAGTTGAATGAAACTGTGTTTCCTTCAGAAAATTAATAGGTTAATAGGTTGAAGTGGGAGTAAAGTTTTAATTTCCAAAAAAGTTTTCTTGATTCTATGCAAATTTTGGGTGATTTCTCCTTCTTGGATTATAGGTAGGAGAAAACAAATATTTACAGGATACTAGAATGCATCATTTACCTGTCCTAATGGTTGATTATTTACATATCCTTATGGTTGATTATTTTCTAAGAAATGACGTTCCTCTAAAATATAGGTTTAAGATAGGCAATTGTGACATTCTGGGCTAGAAATTTGATTAATTTGAGTAGGGGCTCGTTCTTTAATTTCTAGGGCCTCTAACTTATGCATGATTATAGTCTTTGCTTCAGAGGCTATGTTTAACTCTAGGGAAAGACCACTGAATTTGACTGGGGGAACTAATGAATCTCTTTTATCATAGTATTCCCACTACATGGTTTTCTTAGATAAACTCTCTAGGAGTTCCCATGCTTCATCGACATTTTTCTTCATGAAATCCTCTTGACATATAGATTCTAAATAAGTTTTTGAAGAATAATCTAATCATTCATAGATGATTTGGTATAATCGCTAAATTTCTAGACTGGATATAAGAAGATACTTAAACCTATCAAAAAAATTCCAAAAATGGCTCTCCCGGGATTATCTTGAAATTTTGAATACTGTTTCTAAGCTTAATCATTTTATAGATTGAAAAAATTCTTAGGAATTGAATCAAAAGACGCTTGCATTTTTATCTTCGAATTTGAGAATGTTTGTCTTATAATTAAGATTAGCAAATTATCTGATGATGCGGCTAAGCTTAGATTTATTCTATTTTCTCTTAAGGATAAAGCCAAGATATAGCTGTATAGATAACTCACGAATTCTACGTCAAACTGGAATTATTTTTTTTACCATTTTTCTAAAGAAAAATTTTCTAATCTATAAAATAGTTAAGCTTAAAAATAACATTCAAATTTGATATGTTTAAGAATTTTCTTATCCAATATCTTCACCATGGTCTATAAAGTAGCGATTATACCAAATCATCTATGAAAGATTAGATTATTCTTCAAAGACTTCCTTAGAATCTGTGTCAAGGGTATTTTATAAAGAAAAATACCGATAAAGCTTGAAAATTCCTAATTAGTTTATTTGAGAAAACGATGCAGTCGAAATATAGTGATGAAAATTTCATCAGTTGCCCCATCCAAATTCAGTGGTTCATCCCTAGAGTCAAAGATAGCCTCTGAAGTAAAGATGACTACAATCATATACATGTTAGAAGCATTGAAAACGAAAGAACGAGCCCAGACTCTTATCAATCAAGTTTTTGCCCCATGATATTATAATTGTCTTTCTCCAGCTCATGTTTCAATGGAATGTTCTCTTCTAGGAAATAATAAATAACTAGGCCAAGTGAATGCTACAATCTAGCGTCTCAAGAATGATTCGTTTTCTCAAGTCTACAATTTGGGTTGGAGAGATCATGCAAATTTTGCATGGAATCAAGAAAACCTTTTTCAAAAATTAAAAATTCACTCTCATTGCAACCTAACAATTTCCTAGAGGAAACATAATTTCATTCAACACTCCAAATAATTTTCGACAATCTAATTTGCTTTACCTAAACCAGCATCCTCATTATCAAATAGTAAATCCTACTCCTCCAAATTATGATCATGAGGAATATTTGGATATCTTAAGAAATTGTTTAAAAGCCATGATTAAAGCGTCTACACATAGCACCAACATGTTGACTCAGTTATCCAATACTTTAAATTACTTCATGCAGACACCCAATTAAATACTCTTCTAACACTCAAGCCATAGCTAGATTAGAAAGTCAACTTGATCAACTAGCTAGTGCTATAAGTGAAAGACAGAAGGAAAAAATTTCGAGTCAACCTATTATAAATCCTAAGGACCATGGATCAAGCTCAACCTACCAAGCTCAAGTAATAAAATTCATTCACTACACTCAGGAAAACAGGTTGACAATTAAGTTAGAATGCCTCTGAGTCAAATTCCTGAACCTAAAGAAATACTCTCTTCTTTTCATAACTCTGACGAAGAAACTGAAATCAGCCTGAGCTCAATTTTGATAGGTATAAATCAGTTGTTCCTGCTGCTAATATAAGTGACATGCTCTCAAAGCTCATACCTACAAAACCCCATAAATTTGAATATTTTATGATAAATAATGATAAGTATATTATATAGTGAAAAATGATATATTTTTATGTTTGAGTATGATAAGAATTGATTTGAGATCAATTCAATGTATATTTATAAAAATATGAGTGCAAATGCACAAAACATGTACAAAGGCCAAAAGAGTGAAAATTTGGGAATAATGACCAGTTATGAGTTTTTATGTTTTGCATACCAATACAGTCAGAATCTAGAAAAGTATAAGAAACCAAAGTTGTAGATCTCTTCAACAACTTTCCAAAAAATCTTAGATCACCTCATTCTGAGCTTGGATGAGAAAGTTACAGTCAAAATACCAAAGGTTATTTTTCTAGTCAAACTAGGTTTCTTGGTTCGGGTCAAACATGTTTGTTTCGGGTTTGCCTCTATATATAACTGTGTTTTTCATAAAAATTCCTTTCTTTTATCATATGTATGAACCATAGTAGCCATCCTCTCTCCTCAAAAACCCTATATCTTTTTCTTATGAGTTTGGAGAGCTTTATGAAGCAAAATACTGACACGAGGGCGAGATCATCGATGAGTGGCGAGCTAGAACGAGTTGTTTATGCTCGGGGATATCTTGCTGCTTGTTTCAAAGGCTTGCACATGATATTAAGGCAAGATCACTTACATCTAAACCCATCTCTATAGTTAAATAACTAGTTTAGAAGTTTAATTTGTGTTTACATGCTTAGATCTTAATCTAATGTGAAAAGAATAGATTTTTGTTGTTAGATCTTAAAAAAATGTTAGATCTACATGTTTTTCATACTATTTATAATAGAAACATAATCATGATTATTAGGGTTCTTCAAAATTTTATTTTTAACTTGTTAATCATGTTCTAATCATGTTTAAACCCTAATTTGACATTTAATTGAGTTTACATGTGGATTAAAGATGAGAAAACCCTAGGTTTGTGATACCTAAGTGTTAAAAATATGTTTTAATAAATGTATATCTTTTCTAAGTTATTTGGAAATCATGCTTATATTTAATATGTTAAAAAATCATGCTTTAGATTGAAGAATTTGGTTAATTAGGTTGAATAACCCTAATTAGATTAACGCAAAAGTTTGATTTGTGTTTGAGATAATTTTAGTAAGTGATTATTAAAGTTTAAGTATTGTTATATGTTTTATATATGTTTTAGTATGTTTTAAATATGATTTAAGGTTTAAATATGATTTCTTGTGCAAATAATCATGCTTGTTATGCTCTACAGAAAAACGATTGCACATATACTGTTTAACTAGAAATTTGAAATAACAAATGAAATTCAAATTGAACCAAACTAATGACAATTTAAAGATATGGGAATCTAGATTTCAAAACAGAAAGCCTTTCCAAAAGATAAATTTTTTAGAGAAAGATATGCTCAATTTACTGATGATACATTCTGCAGAAAAAACTGCTACACATATATAATGTTTAACTGGAAAGTAGAGATATTATATGAACTCCAAACTGAACCAAACTAGTTCCAAATGATAGCTATATGAATCTAGTTTCCAAAACGAAAAACTATTCTTAAAAAGAGTTTGTCTAGAGAAATATATGCTCAATTGACTAACGATATATTCTGCAGAAAACTACGAATGTGCTGATTTAAATAATTAATATATAACGTGAAAGTTTCTTAAGTTTCGCTCTTGTTTGATATTTTTTGAGAGAGTTTCTCGATCTTGTACTGTGATATTACAATGATTAAGAGTTGTTTAATACCTAAGATGATGGTAAACACCAGTTTTGGACACGCACACCGAGATAAGTGCATATACACTTAGTTTATGTTGTGTTAACACGCACTATTGAGATTTTCGATACACGTTGAGTTGATGAAAGTATTATAACATATAATAAAGTATTGTTCATCAGTTATGGATGCTCGGTGTGGATGTTTCCTCGCAATGAGACCGCGGCTATACCACATTAGGAGTATTGGATGTTTCCCGCAATGAGACCACGGCTGTACCAATACTCGAAGATGATCGGGTTTTTTTTTATAGATTTGGCTGATATGTCTATACTCTGATGTACGATCATCTGGATGTATCATCCAAAAATAGGGAGATAAAACCTATTTGCCGCAGAACGATTGTGTAAGAATATTACAATAGTATTGTTATTTCATGTATCCGGAATAGGAAGATAAAACATATTTTCACAGGACGATTGAGTAAAAGTATTACAAAAGTATCATCATTTTATGTATCCAGAATAGGAAGATAAACAAATCCTATTTTTGCAGGACGATTGAGTAAGAGTATTACAAAAATATCGTCATTTCATGTATCCGGAATAGGGAGACAAAACCTATTGCCGCCAAGCGATTGAGTAAGAATATTACAAGAGTATCACTATAGCATAAGGAGATGCATACATATATGTATTATCAGTTATAGTTACTCCCATGTTAGATTACCTATGAGTATGGTACATTCTTTGGTTTGTGGCATACATGATATGACCTATGGTGATTTTTGAGTTGAACGATATTCTCTTATTCTTGTGCCAACTACTTGAGAAGCAGTTCGAGATTGTGACATTGGTCCTATATGGTTTAGGCTTGGAGTATTTCTTTTGAGTTTTTTTTATTCATAGAGTTAGAATTAGTAATTAGGAATCTACAATTTAAGACATAGGGTATATACATGAGGGTTTCCTTATTTGGATTATTTCGCTCGACGTACTACGTCTCGTCTTGTAGGTGTCTAAATATTAACTCCATTAGATACGTGAAAAATGATATAGGTAGACTATGCTTAATAGATAGAGCCTCCACTCCATCTAGTAGCTCTTCCCCTGGGGGCGGATGAAGGTGATCTTGTTGTAGCGCTCTGACACTCTTATTGTTGATATTTTTGTTTAAATTGTATATTTCACAATAAAAAATTCATTCACTATATTTTATGGGGATTTACATTCTATTTGTTTAAATTGTATCTTTCAGGTAGATCAGAATTTCGGAGAGCTGCAGGATGACGGAGTTCTAGCATAGTTGCCGTCGCACAGTTTTAGCAATTAAAGCTCCACAATATAGTTATGTTCATTGTTCATACTTTAGAGTTGTATTCATTTTGTAGAGGCTGAGTGTCTTAGTGAGATTTTATTTGACTCATTGTATAGAGATGTATTTTAGACTCAGAGATATTTTCATTCTATTTTAGTTGGGCTCATTTGTTGATATACTTCTTCTGTGCATATCTGATTTTGTACTACTTCTATTATTTGTATGTTTTGTATATTCACCTATTTGTTGTTTCCGCTAGAGAGATAGTGACTATGATGGTAAAACATGTCATAGCATGGTGTTTAGTGATTGGTAGGTTTGACAATTCGGGATTTACCTTGGACTGCAGCCTTGTGTAAACCCTGGAACGTTACAGTTGGCATCCGAACTCTAGTTCCAACATCCTTAGGATCATTTCTGGGTCAAATTGTGGAGCTAGGATAGGGTTTCCTAAGATTCATGTATAGAGTCTATTAGGAATTCCTAGAATGAGTGAGGATGATATGTGCGTATATCTCAAAAATTTGAAATTTTTTTTATGACAATTATTTTATGTTGATTTAAAGTATTTAAGTGAATATTATATGTTATGTATACGTATTGTGATATGTTATAT
>BQKN01058895.1:86250-128143 GCA_022839385.1 Asparagus kiusianus | reverse complement strand
TATATATATATATATATATATATATATATATATATATATATATATATGTTTACGATCTCACTTACTGTGATCATAAGCTCTCCTCTCGATATTATAAATGTTGGGACGAGGATACGGTCGAGATAAAACTCGTACCCGGAGAGCTGGGCAAGTAGAGTCCGAGCCGTAGCAGGCTCCACAGTATCTGATCGACTTTATGGCACCGTTTGGAGTAAGATCTTGTAGCACTCGAGGAGCGAGAGGCATATCCGTTTTTGCCAGCAGTATCACTTTCTGGAATTCCACCACTAATTGTACCATTCATGCCTAACGAAGAGGCAATACCAATGATTTCATCATCACCACAACCAGCTGTTGATAGAGCCGCATAACATGAGACTTGACTCTGAAAGAATATGAAGGACATCAGACACTGAGAACACCATAGTACATGGCACACTAGATTCATGTGTAACTGATAAATAAAAATGAATATGTGAAAAATTTCTTAACGTAGACTCAGTACTAAACTAGAGGTTAAATGTATTCAACATAAAGGACATCACCGGGGAATAGCAGCAAAGGATAGCTACGATTTTAGATTTTCGATGGGACATGGAATATCATTTATTTGGAAATATTTTGTTTATTTCTTCGACAAGCAGTTAGAACTAGTTCGATTAAAGTAGTGAAATATGCCTATAGTTAATTATGAAATCAAGACTAGCATGATGGAAATGACAAGGGCAAGAGGCTTATTGTGGGATCTAGAGGACCCCAACAACGGGGTAATGATTTTTACCATCATCAACATAGACATTATAAGAAGATAGCACAACATGATTTAATAGCGCCGCAGCAGTGATTCGGGACACATGATACAATTATAATAAGATCAGATATAGATCAAAGAATTATCACAGTACACCAGCAGGAGACTAGCATGACAGAGGTCAGGGTTAATAGTCTTAGGGTCGCGGTTACGGCTAGCATCGGATGATAGATGTACTACCGGTTATTTCGAGGATTTAGGGGCCTATAGGCCAGAATTGTGCTATTCAGAGTATTCATCAGGGTCAGATTAACCCATATGTTCCACTGCCAGTAGCACAACAGTCGCTAGCCACTGGCAAGGTTTACGTAGTCATATCGCGTGAGCATAGTACGATCGGATTTTTTGTAGTAAATTCTTATCCAGCTCGAATCTTGTTTGATTCAGGAACTTCGTATTCTTTCATATTTCATGTCTTCATGTATAGGCTTTAGTTAGTTACACATCTCATAGATGTTCTGTTATCAGATTCTACTCCTCTAGGGGAGGTGTCCCTATTAGAGAGTATATGTAGGAGATGTGTCATCAGTATAGATGAGTTTGAGTTCATCTTTGACCTGGTCGTTTTGTGGATGTCGGATTTCGACGTCATTCTTAGTATGAAATGGTTATAATCCTACAATATTAGTATCTACTGTTTTGCTAAAATAGTATGCTTGTGAGCATTCGTTGGGATTGTATAGTAGCAACCTCATAGGGTAACCAGAATGCAAAGCCATTTCTGGAATTCGTCGAGAAGGTGACAAAACAGGGTCGGGGTGTAGTTTTGAGCAAGACCAAAGTCGTCTCAGAGTATTAAGATGTCTTTCAGGACATACCTATATTTTCTCCAGTGAGAGAGATTGTTTTCCTGTATCGAGTTGCAGCAGGCACCATACCATTATTCTGAGCAACCTATCATATCATATTGCACCTGCTGAGATGAGGGAGCTTGATACGAGTTGCCGTGCGAGCACCTTTAATCGCAGAATTATCAAAGGTGGGTTGAGAAGAAAATAACAAGAATGCAAGAACAATTCAGTGGTGGCGAAGGAAAATACCTTCTCTAGATTATGAGAATAAGATAGTTTACAATCTCTCACAATCTCACTAGAATTGAAGAACAATCTCTCTCAATTCTCAAATACAATCTAACCTCTCTTGATTGTTTTAAAAACTCTAAAACAATCCCTTATATATGTGTGTAGGCTGTCTAAAAATTACAATAGATAGTTTACCCCTATAGGACTTTAACTGACAGTTTTGACTAAGAAGGTCACAATCAGATGACTATCATGTCAACTAAGAAGGGATTACAAGGCAACAATTTCTTCAAATCAAGGTACAGAACTCATCCCTGGATCATAGAGATGCAAGTGATTACGTTCCAAAGTCAAAGCAACGCGATCACTACATCTTCAGTTGTCAACGCAGCTTAAACACAGCACAGACACAGCACAAACGTAGCTCTAAACGCACCACTTTCACAGCCACTGAACGCAGCACAAACGCGGTGTCAATTCAACCGCGGATGCAACTCAAGCTCAGACGGTGATGCATCATACAAACTGCTCTTCACCCACGATTTGGGGAGTGGTTTACGTGGGTTGTTACACCCGATTAATAGGGCGACTAAACCCTCATTTAGGTGCGGATTATAGGGGCAGTTACACCCCTAATCTCCCTATAAATATTAACAAACTCAACAGAGTTCAGGGTCGGATTTTGGAGGATCTGGGGAGAGGATCTGATTTGGGAGATCGGATTTCTAAGGGGAGAAAATCTGGAAGTAACAATTTTCAGCAACCGAAGATTACCAGATATTTAATTTTTGGATTCCCAACCGAATTATTTCGGTTCAAACAGCTCTTTTCCACTAGAGTTTGTCACTCGTCCTGAGTTATAAAACTCATCAAGAGTTCTTAATCAGTTCGACCACACAAGTCAGTTGTTCCAGTGAGTTGAGACATTCGGATCGTCAACGGAGAGCAAATTCGACGTGAGTATTCAAAGGAAGCACTCCATCGCCACCGTGAAGAACCCAGAATTAAACAAAGGGAAGAATTCAGATCATTCTCTTCTCTTTTGTAATTAGAAATCCAAATTGTAATTAAATTTGAGAGAATTGTAAACATTCTTTTTCTAATCAGTTAGAGAGAATAACATCAAGTACGATTCTTTCATTGTCTTTTTACTCCAAATTTTCCAACAAACAAAAGATGGTGACTCCGCTGGGGACTAGCTTCTCTGACGATGAAGTGGTGATGCAATCCGACGTCCATCTCGCTGGAACAACTGTGGAAACTCTCGTTGTAGAGTTTGATCAAGCCAAGTACGAGGAAGTTCTTTCCTCTGAATCGCTTAGCCCAAGGCTAGACGCAACATCCGAAAGATCTCCAAAGAGATCAAACCTGTAGTTGAAATGCCAAAGAAAGCCCTCTCCTTCGGCCAGAATTCATCAAACAGCCCCTCCTCCAAAGGAGCGGGCTTAGCCTCTGCTGAAATCGTCCAACGAGTTGAAAGATCTGCAGACGTGTTGCGGGCCACTAGCGGCCTATAGAAGAGGTGAACTCTATAAATGCTAATGATGTTGCTACAAAGGCTTTGAAACAAGCCAAGGTGAATGCCGCTCGAAGACGGAGAAGATCTATACGATGGGCACATCTTCGAGAAAGCTGATCTCTCACCTAACGCGAAGATTGCGTTTTTGAGACTCTGCCCGAACACAGCGTTTCTACTCCAGAACGCACACTTCATGGCAATGAGCCTAATTATGAGCCTCGCGTGATACTGCTGAAATGCGACCCTTAGTGGCGCATTGCTCCTCCAAAACGTGACCCTCAGGAAGGTGCTGCCGAAGATAAACGTATACCTCGGGAATGCATTCAAGTGGGATGTAATCATCATGGGTCTGTTTCATCATTTAAACGCAGGCCTCGGCCTAATGTTTATAAATCAAAACGCGACCCTCACGTTTCTTCTCAAAAACACGACGTGGTCCGCCAAGTTCAAAAAGGTCAACAATGGTTCAAAATCCATGTTCAATAAGAACCAGTCTTACCTACTCAAGAGCAGGGGGTACTATCTCCTTCCTCACCCTCAGAAAGAGATTTTTTCTCGAGTGTCTGACCTATGGGAATTACTATCGAGAGGTAGACCAACACAGCAAGCAGATCATTCATGCCATGTGAGCGGCTTATTTTTGCAGTCCTTTCGGAATGCCACTACTGCTCGTCCGCACCTCAACAATCGGTGTTTAATAGATTGACAAATATCGCTAGACCCACCAAGCGGCAATAGCACCACAAGAGGAGTTCTAAAGTAGAATTCCCTGAAGTCACTATCAATGTGATCGGCAGAGGGAAAACCTCGGCTCCTAATTCTGATAAATCAGAAAGAAGTCATTCCCCGACTGTTAGGGAAATTTGTGACGAGTTCGAAGGAGTATATCAACACACTCGGACTCGAACAGGAGCGATCCGCTCGGTTAACTATCAAAAATTGGCCAAGGGGATCATTTCCGATGATGAACATTTGGTAATCGTCGAATCTCAATCTTCAACCTCCGTCGTGGCACGAGAGGCTTCCGTTTACATGACCGGAGGCCCCAAGGACTTAGCTAAAAGAGTTGACGAACACCATGTTATGCTCCAAGCGCAACAGGAGACACTTCTCCAAATGAAGGATATGCTGGCCCAGCTCCTTGCTGAAAAAGGTCAAAGGCCGGAGTCCTCCCGGAGGACAATCTCTAAAGGAAAACAGAAAGTGCCTGAGAACTCGGAACATGAAACTCACAATCTAGAGTCTTCTTCTAAAAACGAGAGGGAGATGGAAAGAGAACCGAATCCTCAGTCAGCTAAAGTGGATGAGCTAGAAGCCCGCCTCAACGCAATAGCCAACAGAAGTAAGCTTCGCGAGGAAAGGGTGATACGGCCTTATCCTGCTGAATGGGACACAGCTCCCTATCCGCCGAAGTTTAAGGCTCCAACTCTACAACCTTTCGACGGTACGAGATCTCTGCACCAACACATCTAATACTTCAAGTCACAGTCCAAAGATGTGGTAGCAAATGACGCCATCTTGACCCGTTTGTTTATCGGCACTCTTAAAGGGGTCGCCTTTGAGTGGTTTATGAAACTGCCTGCTAGATCTATTCAAAAATAGGTAGATTTAGAAAGGCTTTTCTTGGCCATATTCTTTGAAGATGACACAGAAGTTTCGGTCCCGACTCTTCTTGTCACTAAGTAGAGGAAAGAAGAGTCAATCAAGACTTATGTAGAAAGATTCCGTAGCATGGCATTGCGATGCCCGTCAGGTATGACCCAATTGACCTTAGTTGAAACTTGAGGGCACAATTTACAGACCCAGCTCCTTGCTCAAATGAGGGTAGCAGAATGCCATTCTTGGAGACAACTGGTTTCACAAGGAGAACAAGCCGAAGAAATTGTTGCTTGGGTCAAAGCTGAAGAAGTTACTCAACCCAAGCCACAACAGTAACGCAACCAGAACAATTCTCCACGCTCCAAGGGAAAGGAGACGTTGGCTGCCGACACCGACACATGCACACCACCTACGAAGCAAGGAAAAGCACCAAACCAACAAAGAGCGCCTCAGCAATACTCGTTCAAAGAAGAGCACGTGGACACTCTGTTTCAACTACTTCGGAAGAACAACAAATTGCAGCTCACTGAGATCAGAAAACCAGATGAAGCAGGGAAGGTGGATGATCCTAATTACTGTCATTATCATAGGTTCTTAGGACATCCTACCAGAAAATGTTATGTGTTCAAAGACATCTTACAAAACCTGGTGAACGCTAACGTGCTTACCCTGAAGCCTGAGCAGAAGACTGTATCCACTAACTTGATAGCGGTCTAGTTTGGTGATTTCCCCCATGTGGCTACTACAGATGACGTCATTCCCATTCGTAAAGGGGAAATGCACCTGAAAAACACTGACTTACACAATCAGAAGGACAGAGGGCTGGTACCCCTCACTACCCCAAAAGGGGAGATCATGTGGGTCCATCCCGACCTAGTTGCAGATCAATAATGGATGAAAAGCACGTCCAATAAGAAGGGAGGCAAGGTGAAGTCATCCAACATGATTAGCCCCTCTATTAATGAGAATGATGATCATCTCAAACCTCTCACAGATTCAGAAGAAGATAGGATCGTCCTAGCAGCATATCCAGGAGGCAATCCTGGTACCCGATCAGGTAAAGCTTACCTGAGGGACTACGGCCAGAACGCTCAAGAAGCTGAAGAACAGCCCCAAGACGCTCGAGGTTCTGTACCGAAAAAGTTAGTTGATAAAGGGAAACAAAAAGAGATCCGGTTCAACAAAAATCTTCTCAAAGAGCCCGGAGAGTCAAGCGCTCCCTTCCAATTCAATGTCATGGCGCAACTAGCCAACATACCGGCTAGGATTACCCTATACGAGCTCCTAAGGTTGTCTAAGACCACTAAGGAAGCTCTGATTGAAGCATTAAAGAATACGGAGAGCTTTATTACACAAGTTGCTCCGATCGAAGCTTCTGAAGATCAATCTTTCCTGCAATGCCTACAAACAGCAAGAAGTCTACCGTGCATATTATTCACTCAGGAAGATATGCAAGTGAAGCACAAACATGACAGACCCTTGTACTACACAAGATACATCGAGTCATCAGAAATCAGTTGTGTTCAGGTTGACCCAGGCTCAGCACTCAGCATCATGCCTTATAGGGTCATGCAGGTCTTAGGGATTCCCATGCATCGGCTGAACACCACTCAGACTACTATCTTCGGATTCAATGCTAACAGCACTCGGTCCCTAGGAAAGATCAAACTCAGATGCCAGATCGGAGATCTCAATTCTGAAGTGACTTGTTATATCATAGATGCGGACACGTCCTACAATCTATTGTTAGGACGACCATGGATTCATGAAAATCACATTATCCCGTCCACCCTGCATCAGGTTATGAAGTATGCCAATGATGAAGGAGAAGTTTGAACCTTGATTGCGGAAAAATACCGTTTCAGAGGAATGGAAAACTTCCACACAGATTCGGTCTTCTACTCAGAATCACAGGAGAAAGAAGATGTTGACAGCGGTAATGAATCCGACGTCGAGCCAGACCATGAAGGAGATTGTCCATGGAAGTTAAACTTCAATGTAATGGGTCCAGTTGAGAACAATAATAATGTACCGAGTGAGGGCGAGTGGTGCATTAATGAAGATTTTATTTTGGCGTACTTATCTGATGGATCCTCTAAAGCTGAACAAATACAGAATGATACTGAGATAGGTACCGGCTCATGGCACACATTATGCACCGATGCATCATTAACATTGCCAATTAAGTCATCCTTCACTTCAGATGATGAAGAAGTAGAAGACGCTCAGAAGGCTTTCTTTAAAGTCCCACCCAAAAAGAAAGTACAGAAGCCGATCCATTTTGGTAAAGTTAAACCTGAACTACTCAAACGAGGAAGTTCAGAAGAAGATAATGGAATTCCGCAATTCCATTACCATGAACCCAATTCTATACATCTGATGAAAAGAATGGGATGCAACTTTAATGAAAAATAAGGTTTAAACTTTGGGAAAGGAAGACCGACACCAATTCGGATGTCTCTAATCCCCGAAGGAAAACCTCCAGACTATTATCAAAAAACCGGAAGAGGCGTAGGCTATATTACAACTCCCTCCCTTTTAGAAAATGAAACTAGTAACTGTCTATGTCAAGATCATTCGTCCGGAACTTCATCATGGGAATCTGATATCAGCGTCGGACCCTTCTTTAAAAGCTCGACCGTGAACATGGTTTCAACTAGTCATCCGAATGAAGACGTAGGGGGTGACGAAGAGTTAATCGAATCAATTAATGACCCCTTGATCAAACGTCTTAACATCCTATGGGATATGCGCTTTGAACAGCACAAACCACCTACTGAAGACAAAGTGATCCAGGTCAACATGGGAGATGAATCTAATCCTAAACCAATCTTCATAAGTGAAAGCCTACCACCATCTGAGAAAGAAGACCTTATATATCTCATCCGAGAATATATAGATGTCTTCGCTTGGAATTACGAAGATGTGCCTGGCCTGGATCCAAAAGTAGCCATGCATCGTCTCAACATAGATCCAAATGTAAAACCCGTTAAACAACAACAACGCAGGTTTCGTCCAGAGATCATGGAATCAATTGAGTCAGAAGTTAAAAAGCTTATAGACTCGGGCTTTGTCAGAGAGGAACAACACCCGGACTGGGTAGCCAACATTGTTCCAGTCCCCAAGAAGAACGGTAAAGCCCGGATATGCATCGACTTTCGTGACCTTAACGCAGCCTGTTTAAAAGACAAATTTCCTCTTCCCATCACCGATGTCATGATTGACAATACTTGTGGATATGAAAGGATGTCTTTCATGGATGGATTCTTCGGGTAAAATCAAATCAAGATGCATCCTGAAGAACGCAGGTGCAACTTATCAAGGTGCAACTTATCAAGAACTCCACTGGGGGTGTATTGCTATACAGTGATGCCCTTTAGTCTGAAGAATGCAGGTGCAACTTATCAACGTGCAATGAATGCCATCTTCCATGAACATCTGCGTAAGAAGATCAAATGCTACATTGACGATATAGCAGTAAAAAGCCAACATAAAGGGGATCATCTTACAGACCTGAAGACAATGTTCGATATCATGCGAGCACATCAACTGAAGATGAACCCGACAAAATCGTTCCTCGAGGTATCGAGTGGAAAATTCCTGGGATTTATCGTCACCTTCAAGGGAAAATCTCTTGATCCGAAGAAAGTGCGTGCTATCCAAGATATGCCACCTACGAAGAATCTCAAAGAACTAAGAGGTTTGCAAGGAAGATTAGCCTATATTCGGAGATTCATATCTAATCTCTCGGGGCACTGCCAACCTTTCTCTAAGCTTATGAAGAAATGAGTGTCCTTTGTTTGGGATGGAGAATGCCAAAAAGCATTCGAGGAGATTAAGAGATATCTCACCCAACCGCCAGTTCTTGTGGCCCCAGTATCAGGAAAACCATTCCTATTATATGTGAGAGCCATGGACCATTCTCTAGGAGCTTTATTAGATCAGAACAACGATCAAGGGCAAGAGCAAGCCATCTACTACTTAAGCAGGACCATGATGGGAGCCGAACATCGGTATAATCCAGTCGAAAAAGAATGTCTCGCTTTAGTATTCGCAGTCCAAAAGATACAACATTACCTGGTAGGACAAACAATTCATGTCATTTCTAAGGTAAATCCCTCTAGAGTTCTGATGACGAAACCATCGTCCCTAAATTGCCGGCTCGCAAGGTGGGCCATCTTCTTGTCATAATATGACATGCAATTCATGCCCCAAAAAATAGTCAAGGGTCAGGCGTTGGCAGACTTCCTAGCTGATCACCCGGTGCTAGGAAAGTCTAAGTTATATGAAGAATTACCCGATGAAGTTGCCGAAGCTTGTGTCACTCAAGAAGTTATACAAGTATGGAAGTTATTCTTTGACGGTGCATCCAGGGTAAACCCTCATGGAGCAATTACCGCGGGAGTAGGAGTAATATTCATCTCTCCAAACAAGCACATAATCCCAAGGGGATTTTCCTTCATTGAACCCTGCACCAATAATGTAGCCGAGTATAACGCTCTGTTATTAGGAATGCAATTGGCTGAAGAGCTTAATATTCGGCATCTTGAGGCTTACGGTGACTCTCAGCTCATCATAAATCAAGTCCAAGGGGAATATGAAGTGCGTCATGTGGATCTGATCCCGTACTACTTCACAGTGCTAAAGTAAGCTAAGAAGTTCAAAAGTTTCTTTATTGAATATATTCCGCGAGCTTAGAATGCTTATGCAGATGCCTTAGCTTCACTGGTGACTTCATTAGCGCTGCCCCCAAGAGTTAAAACAACAATCCCTGTCTCAGGATGAGAATTTTATTACCCTAAGCTTCCTATAGAAGATCGTTCAAACCAAGACGTGACAGGAGAAGTCTGCGCAACCACAATGGAGCTTGAACCTAGGGATTGGCGATTCTCGTATATCGACTATGTCGTGTACGGAATTTTGCCCGATAATTTCAAGATGTGGCCGCCATCAATCGAAAGACCCTTCGATTCTTTTATGATGCAGTTTCTCAAACCCTGTATCGTAAATCACATGATGGAGTTTTGCTTCGATGCCTTTCTCGAAAAAAAGCAAAAGAGGCCCTCAAAGAGGCTCACGACGGGACGTGCGGAGCTCATCAACCCGGAGCCAAGTTGGGAGATCACCTACGACGAATCGGCTATTATTGGCCAAAAATGTTTTCAGACACAGTTGACTACGCTAAACGTTGTCACGTATGTCAAATTCACGACAACTTCATCCATCAAGCACCAAGGAATTTACACCCTACGACTGCATCTTGGCCATTTGAGATGTAGGGTATGGATGTCGTGGGACCGATCTCTCCCCCGACTTCTAAAGGACACTGGTTCATTTTGGCCGTAACCGATTACTTCTCCAAATGGGTGGAGGCAATCCCGCTAAAGGAAGTCAAGACCACGAATGTGATTAAATTCATCAAACATCACGTAATCTATCGTTTTGGGGTCTCGAGACAGATAATTCACGACAACGGGACACAATTTATTAGCTTTGGATTTTAGAGATTTTGCGATAAGTTTAGAATCCAAAGTGTCGCATCTACGGTATATTATCCGCCAGCAAATGGTCTTGCCGAAGCCTTTAACAAAACCATCGTGAAGCTTCTCAAAAAGTTTGTTTCCAAGAGCCGACGTGATTGGGACGAAAGACTCGGTGAATGTTTGTGGGCCTACCGCACTACGGTGAGGACCCCTATGAAAGCTACGCCATTCTCTTTGGTATACAGTTGCGAAGCTATGCTACCATTAGAAATTCAGATTCCTTTCTTAAGAGTCGCCATCGCGACCGGAATGACAAAAGAAGAGAAGCATCAGCTACGCCTTCAAGAACTTGAAGCCTTAGATGACAAGCGACTTCAAGCTCAACAGCAGATCGAGTTGTATCAAGCCCTCATTTCTAAAGCCTATAACAAAAAGGTTAAAGAACAAACTTTTAAGAAAGGCGATTTGGTTTTGGCTGACCGACGACCCATGGTAATGACCCATAAAACCAAAGGGAAATTCAATCCTAAATAGGAAGGACTTTTTGTGATAGAGACAGTCTATTCCAATGGAGCTTACCGTCTCATCGATAAAAAAGGCGATAGACTCATGATGCCAGTTAATGGAAAATTTCTCAAGAAATGTTACCCATAGATTACAAAGTCTCTTTTCATCAACTTCCCCCTAAGTAAGCCTAGCTGGGAGTTGCCTACTAGAAGTTTGTTTGAACGAAGAGTAGTAAATTGTTTCTTCTACTTTGTATGTCGTCAAGTTAACATTACACCTCTGACGATTGAAGTTGTCGAGAACTATTATAATAAATAAAATTTTTCAAAATCTACCAGAAAATCTTTAGCTTAATTTGATTCAGTGGGAAAGTTCCAACAACTTGGAATGCATGCCCAAGGATGGAAGAAAAAGCATCAAGCCTCTCAGAACACGAGTCCTATAACTGCGTTTCAAGTCTCTTAGACGCAAGGCCCAACCCTGTGTTTTTTTTATTAAGGGAATAGACCCGCATTGAATTCATTCGAACACAGAAGTTCAACCATAACAGGGGAATTTCCAAAGATTATTCTAACGACAATGGAGAAAATCCCTAATCCAAAGTTATGATCGCAGCATCACAAAGAGATCACAACATTTTAGAAAAAAACACAGAAAATGCAAAGAAATGACAAGCAACAGCAGTTCATTTCATGCAAATAATAAGTGTTTGAAGAAATAATGTAAAGTTATTACAAAACCAAAATAAAGATAAGAGTTACTGGAGCTTAAAATAAAGAGAAGCTTAAAAGGTAAGCTTCGGTTTTAGATACATCTTTTTCATGCTTCGCCAGCACCTCTTCTTCGGCCTTCTTGCGGAGTTGGACATCAGAAGCTACAACTGCAGCAGAAGCTTCTTGTTGCAGCGCTTGAATGGCCTCTTTTTCTTCTTGAACCCTTACCTCGAGGGTAGCATCCCCAAGGTCAAACTCTTCTTGGGTTATCTCCCCCGCAACAAATCTGGCCTTAGCTTGGCGACGCTGTTTCTGCAAGCTCCAGATGATGGCCTTCCTCTCCGAGATCTCAAAAGCTTGGGCTCTGGCAGTAACCCTCTTCTTCAGCCTAGCATTACTGATGGCCTATTGTATCTTAGGCCTCAAATATGTATGTTTCAGCTCCTCGAGGAAACGAGCGGCACCTGAGAAGCGGTGGATCTTCTCTGCACAACACCGAGCATGGTAGAGGTTAACGTCAGCCAGATTGTTCAAGCCCTCCTCGATAGAAGCTTGAAATTCAGGGAAGGAGCCCCAGCCATGCATCACAATAGAGAAAGCTTGCTTCACCTGATTCTCCAAGAGCTTAAGGAGGAAGAGAGTGTAGTCAGGTGTCAGATAGGAAGCCTTATCAGTCACCCGTTTGAAACCCTCGTTTGGGAGGATCACGGAGATGGGTGGAATGAAAGGGGCATAGCCCAAATCATGGGATATAAGGGGCTCGGAAGCAGAATCCCCACCTTGCAACAAAACAAATAAACGCAAAGTTAATAAAATAGATGAATTCAAGCGCAGTGGTCCAGACATGCGTCAAGATCAACTTGAGCACAAGGGATCTAGACCCACGTTGAATCATTATGAACGCAGTGAATTAAAATTGCGTTAAGAACCTTCAAGATGATAAGGTTTAATTCTGCATCAAACATAGCAGGATTAAATCAGTATATCGAAATGAGGGGATCGACCCTTCGTTTCATCAATGAACGTAGAAACTTGTTTCTACGTTCAAGATTGAGGGATCGACCCTCCGTTTCATCAATGAACACAGAAACTTGTTTCTACGCTCAAGATTGAGGGACCGACCCTCCGTTTCATCAATGAACGCAAAAACTTGTTTCTATGCTCAAGATTGAGGGATCGACCCTTCGTTTCATCGATGAACATAGAAACTTGTTTCTACGCTCAAGATTGAGGGATCGACCCTCCGTTTCATCAATGAACGCAGAAACTTGTTTCTACGCTCAAGATAGAGGGATCGACCCTCCATTTCATCAATGAACGCAGAAACTTGTTTCTACGCTCAAGATTGAGGGATCGACCCTCCGTTTCATCAATGAACTCAAGAACTTCTTTCTGCATTCGAGAGTAAGGAGACGAATAGTTTTCGTCAAGGGACGCGGAAGTTTCTTTCTGCGCTCAAGATTAAAGAGACGAACTGTATTCGTCATCATCAACCAGAATCCATCTAAGGATTTTTGAAGAAAACTTAATGAAAAGAATGCTAGACAGAGCAGGTCAACTTTACTTACCTTGAGGACCGGACGTCAGTGGGGGTGACATCGCCGGCGACCCTGAGGTAGACCCAGGAGTGTCCTCCGACGGTGACACTTCACGCTCAGCCCCTCTGTCCTTTCGCAAGCAGACGTTCTTGAAAGCTATGGCCGTAAGTGATTTGAAAAGATTACGGAATTCTAGAATTAACGAGAAGAAACTCGTTTGAAGAGTTCAAGACAGAATTCAAAGCGTTGTGGGCTTTTGATAAGACCGATCAGGTCTATTTATATATAATCACTGTGAGAGGCACGGAGTTCTGACACTCCTCCCAGGTGTAGACTCTTCGTCATCATTAGAGTTGTTTAGACTTCTGATAAGATGCGGGACAAGACCCTACGTTCAAAAGATATGTAGACGAAGCATAACGCAATGATCTAGAGATGCGTTCAAATACCTAACACTGTTCTAGACATACGCAGCTTAGTTTCAATAAAGGCTCAACCTTGGGTTCAAAGGCCCCAAACACAGGGAGTACTTCAACCCTTGCGTTCTCAAAAATATGGTGCTGAATCTCTATGGTTACGTAGTGCGTCCTCCTAAAACCAAACCACTCGACAAATCTTTTTTTAATTTTGTCAAGATAGCATCATGCTTATGATGACTTTCATTGTCACGGAGTTTAAATTCTGCCTATATTACTCCGTCATGTAATAATAATTCTTTTATCGGAGTTAACTTATTGACTCTCGTCAATAGAGCGATAGGTCCTCAAAGTTGCTCTGATCGCAACACTTCTAACTTATCGACTCTCGTCAATAGAGCGATAGGTCCTCAAAGTTGCTCCGATCATAACACTTCTAACTTATCGACTCTCATCAATAGAGCGATAGGTCCTCAAAGTTGCTCCGATCGCAACACTTCTAACTTATCGACTCTCGTCAATAGAGCGATAGATCCTCAAAGTTGCTCCGATCACAATACTTCTAACTTATCGACTCTAGTCAATAGAGCGATAGGTCCTCAGAGTTGGTCCGATCGCAACACTTCTAACTTATCGACTCTCGTCAATAGAGTGATAGGTCCTCAGAGTTGTTCCGATCGCAACACTTACTTATCGACTCTCGTCAATAGAGCGATAGGTCCTCAGAGTTGCTCCGATCATAACACTTCTAAGTTATCGACTCTCGTCAATAGAGCGATAGCTCCTCAGAATTGCTCTGATCGCAACACTTCTAACTTATCGACCCTCGTCAATATAGCGATAGGTCCTCATAGTTACTCCGATCGCAACACTTCTAACTTATCGACTCTCATCAATAGAGTGATAGGTCCTCAGAGTTGCTCCAATCGCAATACTTCTAACTTATCGACTCTCGTCAATAGAGCGATAAGTCCTCAAAGTTACTCTGATCGCAATACTTTTAACTTATCGACTCTCGTCAATAGAGCGATAGGTCCTCAGAGTTGCTCCGATCGTAACACTTCTAACTTATCAACTCTCGTTAATAGAGTGATAGGTCCTCAGAGTTGCTCCGATCACAATACTTCTAACTTATCGACTCTCGTCAATAGAGCGATAGGTCCTCAGAGTTGCTCTGATCGCAACACTTCTAACTTATCGACTCTCCTCAATAGAGTGATAGGTCCTCAAAGTTACTCCGATGACAACACTTCTAACTTATCGACTCTCGTTAATAGAGCGATGAGTCCTCAGAGTTGCTCCGATCACAACACTTCTAACTTATCAACTCTCGTCAATAGAGCGATAGGTCCTCAAAGTTACTCCGATCGCAATACTTCTGACTTATCGACTCTTGTCAATAGAGCGATAGGTCCTCAAAGGTTCTCCGATCGCAACACTTTTAGTTTGTCGACTCTTACTAATAGAGCCACAAGACACAAACTCACCATGTTAATATGACACCTCTGATATTTACAAGTTTCTTCCAGTACTTAAAGCAAAGGAATAATACGGGAAGAATAAATAATCTCTCCTATGATATCAAAATTGTATTTCATGGTTCCATGTTAGAATATGATATGCAAAAGAAACTATGAAAAAACCAAGATAGCACTACTTTTATTCGAAGGAAAACAAAGCAACAAGAAGATAAGTGTTGTTCATACCAAAGGAATGATACAAAAATAGGCTCATCAATTCATCAAATTGAATGAGGCAAGCTGGGACTTAATGTCAGAAAGTTTCTCTTCTTGGTGAGCTCGCACCAGCATCTCAGCCTGTTTTTGAAGCTCGTCCTCGCTAGGCAACTTGACAACAATCTCCTTCTTAGCCTCTTCAAGAGCACTAACCTCTGTACAGTAATCTACTAGAAAGGTTGCGCTTTTGATGTTGAGCTCGGTGACAATAGATTCTTCTCGTTTGGATTGAGCCTTCAACCTAGCCAACTCTATTTCAGTGGCGATGATCTTCTCTCGTAAATTCTCTAAAGAATTACTTGAGAGTGCTAGCTCAGCTTGTTTTTAAGCATGCAGCTTCAGCAGATGTTCCACCTGAACTTCCTTCTCAACTATATGACGCTGAGCTGCTTCATACTTATTAGCTTCTTCAGCCTGGATGTCCTCAAACGTAGACGTGATCTGCGCTTGGATATCAGCATGACCTAGGGCCTCCAAGAACCTTAGTTATGCCTCTAGGCGTGAGATGTCTTTCGAGCAACACTCAACGATATGGACATCACCCATGAATTTGAGGTTATTCAAACTATTCGTGAGCATAGGCTTGAAAGTTTCAAAAGCATCTCGACCGGCTAACACAACCTCAATCACTTTCTTCGTTAGACTCTCTAAATAGTCAAGAGGAATCTTGAGGAAATCTGGCACGTCCGTGGGACTCGAAGCAGCAATGGGAGATGGTATGGAAATTTTCGAAGATGCAGAGCCAAGAAAAAGACCAGCAGCCAATTTCGGCGTAGTAGCCTGAGAGGGAATGTCGACATCCAACTGAGATGGACTCGATTGAAGAGTTATAAGTTCCCTCATTTTGGATGATCTTGGCACGTCTACAACCTCTGTCGGGGCTAAAGAAATTGTTAATAAAGTCGTCGGTGGGAGAGTTGCCGTTGAGAGCTCCAAGCAATGTGGCTCTAATACATGAGTTGATGGTGGTACAAGCTGTTGCGTCGAAGGAGGAACGACAACGGCCGCCTCATGTATCATAGGATCTGTATGAGAAAACGGTTTAAATGCAGAACAAAATTGAGTCGTGATTCGGAACGAACGGCGCTTACCAGTAAGAGGCAGGGGAATATAGGCTGACACCTTGTCAGAAGAAGATGATGGCGGGATATCCCACTCACCGGGATCATCGCTGTCATCACCCAAGTTATCATTATTCTCATTACCTTCACTTTCGTCACCACCATCATCTGTGTCATTCTCACCATCATTATGAGATGAAGGTTCATAATCCATAGGCTCCTCCTCGCCAATGGAAGGAAATGCTGGCGGATTTTCGGTGATGATAGGTTTTGATATGACTCCAGTAGTAGGGCTGGGTTATGTGTCTCCTACAGGTGGCAATAACACAGAACCGAAAAGAGATTTGTCCGCTACTATGTCTTGCTAGGCTATCACTGTAGGTTCTTGGATCGGAGGTCTATCTTCTTCAACATGAGGGACAGTAGAGGCAGTATCGTGAAGTATACCTTCAGGGGCAAATTCTGCACCCCCTACAAATGATTCATCTCCACGCTCTTCTTCATTCAGTGAAGGAGCAGAAGAAACGGGGCCTCCTAGAGCGGGACCAACTGTGGGAAGGCCAGACTGAGGCGAGAGTCCCATAACAGTAGACTCTCACTCTTCCTCTTCTGCATGCCATGCTTTCCGAGCATCTGACATAAGCTTAGAAGCAGGAGGTTTGAGCGCTAACTTTCGTCGAGCTCATTTATCATACTTGTCTTCTTCAGCCAGGTCAAGTGCTCTTTTTCCAGTAGCACTTTTACTCCGAGTCTTGACTCTCGAAGGTTCCACCTCATGAGTATCGGGCATCCTGGTCTCTTCCTAGACTCCCTCTGGTGATTGTCGCCGTTCATCTGTAGCAATCACCTCTTCATATAATAAGTATTCATTAACCCCCCTGGCACGGAACTTTTTGGCACTCTTCTTTGAAGCATACCATCTGCGAATGGCCTTCAAGCAAGAAGTATTCATGTTGTAGGCTAGAACTTGAGAAGCAGCCTGGTACCACGTACAAAAGCTTAAAGAAGTACGGACGTTGGGTATCTTATGGGGCAGTTGGAACTTTGCTCCCGTACAGCCTGCCACCGAATAATACCAAGCCCTTGCTCCTTCATACACATTCCCTGTGTACGCAAGGGTGGGGTTTGGATTACCGATGTAAATTTGATCATAGCCAAATTGCCGAGAGAAGCGATAAGGTTGATATAGTTCAATAAAGCATTTCCTTCCTTGTCGAAAAATAAGATAGCTCGGACGAATGTTTATGAGCCACCAGAAGGCACCTCTACTGAGTGTAGTAAAACAGTTCCGTCCCGGAGTGTCTTGATGGATCTCTCCATACGCACCGCCTTCGAAAACAAGAAACGTGCAAGCGATCTCATAATTATAATCCCGCCTAAATATTTTGCGGAATTTAACCTGATACCAGCCGACCCATCGGGCGGTCTCCAATTGTTGGACGAGAGGAACCAAAGTGTCCTTCGATTCAGGGGTCGACATTATCGAAGGGCAGTGTAACACTAACCAGTATACTAAATAAACATATGGCATAGGCACCCGAGGGGTTGGGGCTTGAATGATTGTTTTCCCATCCGATTCTAATTTCTTGACGGTAATAAACTCAGAGGCTAGTTCCCGTAGACCACTCTACCAGTAGCATACCATGGTTGAAAGGAGATTTAGAGGCCGTCTATAAGCCAGGAGAACAACTGGGTATAATTCTTCTACTGTAATAGCATCTACCGGCCTAGTGGGTACCACACAACGTTTCAACCAAAGAGTGAGGAAACCAGCGAACAAAGCCATGTCGGAGATTGGGATTTTAGCCTGATAATGGAAACTCTCGAACGTGGTGAAAGCGGGAAAGACGTATTCCTCTACCTCGCAAGTATAGTGGGAGGTTGCATCATTGATACGCTCATTGATTTTCTCAATAGTGTTAGACCCTAGAGGGGAGGTGATAAGGGTCTTATGCGAATCTAATCTGATTAAATGCCAATTAAAATTAATTAACAAGTTATCCTAGCAAGTATGAAATATAACAAGTTATATGAACTAGGATAATCAATATGAACAACAAGATATATCCTAACAAAGAGATATAGGCAATGTATGTGCAAGGATATAAAACTAACACAAGGTGATATATCCTACCAAAGAGATATACAATATGATATATGCAAGGATATGTAAACTAACACAAGGGTAAACAATATGAACTAGATAGTGGATGAAATAAATGAGCAATGCACAATTGGCGATATAAGATAAGTGCAAAAGCAAATGCGCCAATGACAAACTCAAACACACTCAAATGATCACGGAGTTCGGACCTTCCATCCTACGTCTCCGCTCCCCACTCCCGGGGAGAAATCCACTATCACAATCCGGTTTGAAAGCCGGAACTTCTACACACTCGGTTTACAAGTTCACCGAAAACTCTCACACAACAAACACTATGCAATCACACTCTACACCCACACAAGTGTTGGACCTAGCCGTGTCTCCCTCAAGTGCTCGGTTATAACCTCTCCCTAGGTTCGTCAACCGACGCCACTCCTCTTGGAACGATTACCGACTCTCACCACACACTCCTCACTCGGTGTACAAGTGAATTACAAAGTGATCTCACAATTAAGCACAATATAACAAATGATTGTTCTCTCTAACAAGATGAGAACTCAATTAAGCACAACTCAATGTTACAAACTCTCACAACCCTAATATAGTATGTATGCAAATACAATAACCTCAAGTGGGTGTGTGTAACAATGAGATAAAATCAAATCTAAACTCAATATAAAACTAGCTTTAATAGAAATGATAATTGACAAGTAATAAATGTAAGCTAGAGTTGAGTTTAGAAAAACTTCTCTAGATCAAGATGGAGAGATGGAGATTTGAGCCCAAACAAGAAGATGATCTCCTCCACTAGTGAAAACCAAAACAGCTTTAAACCAAACCCTTAAACAGGCTTAAACCAAGCTAAAACTCTTTTTAAAACTCTTTAAAACATTCTCTTGGGTTACATAAGAACTGAGATCAAAGAGGGTATTTATAGCCTCCAACACCTCAGCCAAAAACCCCTAAGCAAAAGACAAAAACAGCCGCAGCAACGGTAACAAAAATAGCCGTTAGGAAGAGAGCTGACAGAGCGGCGGTCGACCGAAAATATTCGCGGTCGACCGCGAACCAGATCTCACACTGAGAAAACAAGCAGGAACTTCGTCGGTCGACCGCATCGGTCGACCGATGGAAAATTCGAGCTCTCGGTCGACCGGTGCGGTCAACCGACAAACTCTCTGCTACCCAGAAACAAATGAACAATTGAGCGGTCGACCGGTGCGGTCGACCGAAAACTGATATTACAGAAAATCTGATTTTGAAAACTATTTTTCTGATTTTAAAACACTGTTTAAAAATATCAAATAAATTCCAAAAAATATAAAACTTTGGGGAATGATTGTAGACATGATAATAAACACGCTACAATGACTGGTTTCTAAAAAGGACTTCCTAAATAAAAAATATCATCATTTTGCAAAATAGTCCAAAACACGAAAATGTAAACATATGAATTTTGACATTTAGGCTAAACCATGTTTTGAAATTTTGCACAATGATTATATAGACTTAATAAAATATGTATATGATTATTGTTAAGTCCAAAAACTAAGAATACAATATTTTCACAAAATTGCATATTCTATGCAATATATACGAAAACACAATAGTAAATATGAAACATGTGATTTCATATTTATAAACATGAAAACCAAAACTTGTATGTATATATATAACTATATATATATATATATACTAAGAAACCAATAAATGTGTGTGTATAGATATTGAACTTAGAGTATATAACACACATAATATAAAATCTAAACTAGATTACCCAAGCTTGATCTTAATCTTCATTGTAGCTCAACTTGATACACGTTGTGGATGAAGCTTGAACTTGATCTATAACTTGAATTGCATAAGCTTCACCGACATTCCGCCAACCTCCTTTGGATATGATCGTTGAAGCGCAATTCCATCCATCCTCCAACTTATTGTTTGTCTACAATAACTAGAAATGCACAAACACTAGACAAACAACATTAGTAGTAAATTGTTTGTTAAACATCATCAAAACAAAGAGGCCAACAATCTCCCCCTTTTTGATGATGACAAACAATTTACAAAAAGGATATATGCATGAAGGGAAATGAATATATAAATTATAATTCACATGCATATAAACAAGGAAATGTATACTCACAATACTTCTCCCCCTTTGACAACATCAAAAAGGGGAAACACCAAGAATGAAGAGAGCGAAAGCTCCCCCTATCAATAAGCATGAGTGAGTATAAAACAAGAAATATATAGCGATTGCTCCCCCTATCAAAATGCCTTAAAGAATGTATGCAATGAGGATCATGGCAAACATATGTGAGCAAGCATAGATGAAAAGATATGCTAAACACCACTCACATACAAACAAGATACAATGAGGACACATAATGATATGACATTATAAAGACAGTGTCTCATTATAAAAACCATGTAAATGAATAGATTTATGAAAATAAAAGATAGAACATGAGAATCATGCAAGAGGTTTTCAAGTGAAAACAAGTCAACCAATGAAATCATAAATCACAAGTATAGATCACATAAAACCAAATCATCATTGATTTTCAAAAATCAAGAGAGGCAACTATATCTAACTCTTGAGCTAATATCAACCCATATGAACATTTTAGCACCCGGTAAATAAGATTTGGGAATAAACACCCAATAATCCGAGGGGTTGTATAAATACGAACCTCTCATCAAAACAAGACCAATAATCATGAAAACAAAAAGATTTGATCAAAAAAATTTGTTTTCATAACCAAAAGATTTTAAGACATAATTTTTAAAACCAAGAGAAGGAAAAAATAAGAACACTAAAATTCTTAGTTTAAAAATTAAATTTGTTTTGGTATCCAAGTAATCTTGGTACCAAAAGGTTTAGGGACATGACCCCTATCAATAAAGCCCAAAGCCCTTGGGTTATGAACCTGTTTGGGCACATGTAGTGCACTAACATGGTCAAAGCAATAATCACTCAAATGACCCTTCCGATTGCAATTTGTGCAATAAAAGAGATCCATTTGTTTTTGTGGACTATTAGCTCGTGCACGGAAAACATTTGCAAACATAGATGATCTTTTCGGATTATTTTGCAAATGTGAAACATTATCAAAATAAAACTTTCCTAAGTGGCCATACCTACCACAAACATCACATTTAAAAATATGTGGTCTACTAGAAACATTTGGTAAATAAGATTTTCTTTTTAAATCTAAACAATATTCGGCCAAATGACCAAAACGACCACAATGATCACACTTGAACACACTAGCATGCTTATGATGAACTTTGTGAGAATGAGCATGTGAATGTGTAAGTGTACAAGATGATAAGGCTACATGAGATGCACAAGGAGCATTGGTATTCTTAATTATGTGTGCATCATAGCAAAATTTGGCTAAATGGCCTTTTCAGCCACAAATGGAACACTTGTGAATTTTCCTATACATGTGTGCATGATGTGTAAGATGTTTAGGTGTAGTAGTATGAGACTTAGCACACATGTCCATAAGCTTATCATGATTAACTATGCATGTTTTTAAGGTTGAATCTAAGGATGAAATGTGTTTATTCGCAAGATTCAAATCTTCATTATTAGGCACATATGCATTTGAACTAGAAGTAGAACATGTATGATTATCAATTTTATTTCTAAAGCTTTCTACTTCTAAAAAGGCGTTATCTTTAGCATGAGATAAGCTAGACAAGGATGAGGTCAATTTTTTATTTTCCAAATTTAATAAGTCATTGTTTTCTTTAAGCATAGTATTTTCTTTTACAATGACATCAAATTTGGACACTAGCTTCTCATGATCGGATTTCAAATCTACATGCTTGCTTTTCAAATTAATAAAATTATTTTGCAACTTGGTGTAGGCATGCATTAATCTATCATATGCACAAGCGAGTTCATCAATAGATAGATCATTATCGGAATCAGAATCGCTTACTACACAAGAGTTATCCTCTTGTGGCCGTGTGCATGATGCTCCACATGAACTTGAAGAAGAATCCTCCAAAGCTTGTCGGATTGCCTCCAAGTCCCCTTGATGTGCTTCAATAAATTTCCAAAGTTTGTAAGCACTATCAAAATGAACAAATTTGTTAGGCATAGATGAATCAAGAGCATTTAGCAAATATTCTAACAAAATATTGTTCATTGTAAACATACGATGATCATTTTTATTTTACTTGGATTTCTTAAAAATGGGCACAATATAAGCATCATCTATAATTTCCCATAAATCAAAATGTTTAGATCTAACAAATAGCTTAAATCTAACACACCATTGGGCATAGGGGAAATTATCTAATCTAGGAGCAACACTAGAATCATAGCCTAAACAAGATGCATCATTCATATCTATAAAATGTAAAAATATGCAAGCAAGATGGAAATGCAATCAAAACAAGATTAGCACAAAAGGATAACTTGGATCTTTAACTCAAGGCGATTAGTCCTTCAATCAAAGAGCACCAAGCTCTGATACCAATTGTTAGACCCTGGGGGGTGATTAGGGTCTTATGCTAATCTAATCCGATTAAATGCCAATTAAAATTAATTAATAAGTTATCCTAGCAAGTATGAAATATAACAAGTTATATGAACTAGGATAATCAATATGAACAACAAGATATATCCTAACAAAGAGATATAGGCAATGTATGTGCAAGGATATAAAACTAACACAAGGTGATATATCCTACCAAAGAGATATACAATATGATATATACAAGGATATGTAAACTAACACAAGGGTAAACAATATGAACTAGATAGTGGATGAAATAAATAAGCAATGCACAATTGGCGATATAAGATAAGTGCAAAAGCAAATGCGCCAATGACAAACTCAAACACACTCAAATGATCACGGAGTTCGGACCTTCCGTCCTACGTCTCCGCTCCCCACTCCCGGGGAGAAATCCACTATCACAATCCGGTTTGGAAGCGGGAACTTCTACACACTCGGTTTACAAGTTCACCGAAAACTCTCACACAACAAACACTATGCAATCACACTCTACACCCACACAAGTGTTAGACCTAGCCGTGTCTCCCTCAAGTGCTCGGTTATAACCTCTCCTTAGGTTCGTCAACCGACGCCACACCTCTTGGAACGATTCCCGACTCTCACCACACACTCCTCACTCGGTGTACAAGTGAATTACAAAGTGATCTCACAATTAAGCACAATATAACAAATGATTGTTCTCTCTAACAAGATGAGAACTCAATTAAGCACAACTCAATGTTACAAACTCTCACAACCCTAATATACTATGTATGCAAATACAATAAGCTCAAGTGGGTGTGTGTAACAATGAGATAAAATCAAATCTAAACTCAAAATAAAACTAGCTTTAATAGAAATGATAATTGACAAGTAATAAATGTAAGCTAGAGTTGAGTTTAGAAAAACTTTTCTAGATCAAGATAGAGAGATGGAGATTTGAGCCCAAACAAGAAGATGATCTCCTCCACTTGTGAAAACCAAAACAGCTTTAAACAAAACCCTTAAACAGGCTTAAACCAAGCTAAAACTCTTTTTAAAACTCTTTAAAACATTCTCTTGGGTTACATAAGAACTGAGATCAAAGAGGGTATTTATATCCTCCAATACCTCAGCCAAAAACCCCCAAGCAAAAGACAAAAACAGCCCCCGCAACGGTAACAAAAATAGCCGTTGGGAAGAGAGCTGACAGAGCGGCGGTTGACCGAAAATATTCACGGTCGACCGCGAACCAGATCTCACACTGAGAAAACAAGTAGGAACTTCGTCGGTCGACCGCCACGGTCGACCGATGGAAAATTCGAGCTCTCGGTCGACCGGTGCGGTCGACCGACAAACTCTCTGCTACCCAGAAACAAATGAACAATTGAGCGGTCGACCGGTGCGGTCGACCAAAAACTGATATTACAGAAAATCTGATTTTGAAAACTGTTTTTCTGATTTTAAAACACTGTTTAAAAATATCAAATAAATTCTAAAAAATATAAAACTTTGGGGAATGATTGTAGACATGATAATAAACACGCTACAACAACTGGTTTCCAAAAAAGACTTCCCAAATGAAAAATATCATCATTTTGCAAAATAGTCCAAAACACGAAAATGTAAACATATGAATTTTGATATTTAGGCTAAACCATGTTTTGAAACTTTGCACAATGATTATATAGACTTAATAAAATATGTATATGATTATTGTTAAGTCCAAAAACTAAGAATACAATATTTTCACAAAGTTGCATATTCTATGCAATATATACGAAAACACAATAGTAAATATGAAACATGTGATTTCATATTTATAAACATGAAAACCAAAACTTGTATGTATATATATAACTATATATATATACAAAGAAACCAATAAATGTGTGTGTATAGATATTGAGCTTAGAGTATATAACACACATAATATAAAATCTAAACTAGATTACCCAAGCTTGATCTTGATCTTCATTGTAGCTCAACTTGGTACACGTTGCGGATGAAGCTTGAACTTGATCTTTAACTTGAATTGCATAAGCTTCACCGACATTCCGCTAACCTCCTTTGGATATGATCGTTAAAGCACAATTCCATCCATCCTCCAACTCGTTGTTTGTCTACAATAAATAGAAATGCACAAACACTAGACAAACAATATTAGTAGTAAATTGTTTGTTAAACATCATCAAAACAAAGAGGCCAACAAATAGTATTGACAGCTAAGCGAGTCACCTCAGTGTCTTTATCCCACAGGTTGCAGAAAAGATACTCTGCCCATTGTCCTTGTTGCACACTACTGGCCCTTTTTCCAGTAGTTTGTGCACATATCTGGAAGTGACACATCAACCCAGTAAGTGTCATAGATTTTTGGGGCACCATGTTTCAGGATTTCTAATTCCCTATTTCTGGGAACAAACTCCTCATAAGGCAGCTCTCCAAAAGATAATCCGGAGATCTCAAATATCTCATGAAGAACGAAGCCTAATTCACTAGCAAGAGTGAAAAAGGTACCGGTGTGAGGATTGTAAAATTCCAGCATAGCAAAAAGTCCGCTATAATTTGGAGAAATCCTATATCGAGTGGCCATTATTGGAGTTCTCAACTCTAAAATCCTCAAAGGTTCTTCTAACTCCTCTAAGACAAAATTTATCATCCGGGCCCACCAATCTGTCTTACTTGAATGTACCCATGTCGGAGCTCTGAAATCTTAAGCGGGGAACTCTCCCTTGATAGATATAAATTTTCTGATGAAGACCTCCGCCAGCTTAGCAGGTTCACCGACAGGATGTTCCTTTTTGAATGAACCCGGCTTCAAGGCCACAAATTGATTAAAACCAGCCGAATGAGTGCCCCGAGGAGTGATGTGCCCAGTAGCAACGCCTCCTTGGTCCTGAACGAGTTCCCAATCCATTAACCATGGGATAGAAGCACACTGATAATAAGAGATCGGCCACATTCTCTCTAAGTTAGGAAGGAAAAGGTGACGGCTATTGATAGCCCTCAGGCATTTGTAGTTTCCTTCAGACATCCGCTTAGGGTCCATCTTAACTGAATCCTAAAAAGGAAGGACGGTTTCTTTAAAACTTCACATTCTGCGATTTCAAATTTAGTATCCGTAACCAAGGATCTGAGAGTCTCGGGGAAAGCTTGAGTGATGAGTTTCGCCCGCTCTTTGTTGGTGTCCTGGAATATTGGATACTCTAAGTGAAAGCTAAAGATTGTATTTTTCTCTGCACCTCCCGCATGACCGAGGTAGTGGTTGAAAGAAAGAAGCTCATTTGAGTAGCACACTACAAATGGAAAAGATAATCGGTCAGTTTAGTAAAGGAGTCTAATTCCTAAACGCAAGGTCTAGACCCGCGTCCAAAATTTTAAACACAAGGCCCAGACCCACGTAAGGTCCGGACCCGCCTCCAAATTCCTAAACGTAGGGTCCATACTCGCATCTAGAATGTTAAACACGAGGTTCCGACCAACATTCAAAATTCGAAACGCAGGGACTGAACCCGCGTTGAAATATCGTGAACGATGGAGTTAACCATGCGTTCTAAATCGAAATACACTGAGAATTATCTCTTGGTTTCAATGGCGGAATGCAAAATACCAACTAAAGAATGAGGATAAGGAATCCGTTGAAACAACTCATGATTACCTAAACCTACCATTAATTGAAGAAACCTGAGATGACGGTGCGGTGGCCGGAGCATCTTCGGAGGTTTTAGTTGATGGAACACCCTGAGCTTGGGCGATCTTTGATTTAGAAGCCATTCTCTTCTTAGGAGCCATTCTAAACGCGGTGAAGAAGATATAGAATGGTTGATGAAGGATTTAGGAACAAATTTTTCCTTCGTCGAAGCGCTAGAGAAGATGAACAGGAACCCTGTTAAGTGGTCGACATAAGAGCAAGAAAGAGAAAAGTCGAATGACTTTTTGATTTGACCTTAGTGGTCCATTTATATATAGCTGTAGCCGTCAAGTCGGTGTGGGATTCTAGGTAAAATCTCACCCAAAACGTGATTTTCGTGTTTTCAAATAAGGGATTTCAACCTCTGATCGCATCCTCGCATTCAGACGGTCAAACGAATGATTTAGCCATGCGTTTTGGTGCTCGGACGTAGTCATTTGCACTATTCATCCCTTTCGAATGGTTCAACATTCCAATAAAGAGTAAGGATGATATTGCTAAAATCATTACTCCAGTTGAGTTGATCAAGAAAGGAGATAAAGTGGGCTCCTCTGAGGCTGCCCTCCTGGCCAAACTTAGGATAAGGCCCTTCTCATACAGGCTTGTGGTTCTCTCTGTCTATAACAATGGATCTGTCTTCAGCCCAGAGGTGCTCAACCTCATTGAGGATGACCTCGTTGATAAGTTTGCAGCTGGTGTTTCTATGGTTGCTTCGTTGTCCTTAGCTCTCTCTTACCTAACTCTTGCAACTGCGCCTCACATGTTCATTAATTCCTACAAGAATCTTCTAGACAACTGAATGCACCTCATCGCAGATCGAGTGGAGTATCTCAAAGACCCAGATGAAATCTAGAGAATACACTTCATCGCAGACTGAGTGGAGCATCTCAAAGACCCAGACAAATTCGTGGTCATCATCATTCTTGTTCGGTTCATCAGTAATGACTTGGGCTTTAGCTTATACATTGTCATCAAGACACAAAAGTTACCTTCCAGACAACCAGGTGCACGATGTCTTCGAATCAGACGAAGTGAGCAATCAATCAACAAAAGTTTAGGATCCAAAGTATTCCGAAAATTCATCCCATTCAACCACGAACTTTCAAAAACTTCTGAGGGGGTTCTGTAGGCTGTCTAAAAATCACAATAGATAGTTCACCCCTATCAGACTTCAACCGAAAGTTTTGACTAAGAAGGTCACAATCAGACGACTTTCATGTCAACTAAGAAGGGATTACAAGGTAACAATTTCTTCAAATCAAGGTGCGGAACTCATCCCTGCATCCCAGAGATGCAAGTGATTACGTTCCAAAGTCAAAGCAACGCGATCACTACATCTCCAGCTATCAACGCTGCTCAAACATAGCACAGACAAAGCACAAACGCAGCTCTAAACGCACCGCATTCATAGCCGCTGAACACAGCACAAACGCGGTGTCAATTCAACCGCAGACGTAACTCAAGCTCAGACGGTGACGCATCATACAAACAGTATACGCAGGTTCATGCCTAGCAACACAAGACTTGCGTTTGACCTGTTCAAACCTAATCGTAGCAATCTCGAAACTGCTCTTCACCACGATTTGGGGAGTAGTTTACGTGGGTTGTTACACCCGATTAATGGGGCGACTAAACCCTTATTTAGGTGCGGATTATGGGGGTAGTTCTACCCCTAATCTCCCTATAAATATTAACAAACTCAACAGAGTTCAGGGTCGGATTTTGGAGGATCTGGGGAGAGGATCTGATTTGGGAGATCGGATTTCTGAGAGGAGAAAATCTGGAAGTAACAATCTTTAGCAACCGAAGATTACCAGATATTTGATTTTTGGATTCCCAACCGAATTATTTCGGTTCAAACAGCTCTTTTCCACTAGAGTTTGTCACTCGTCCTGAGTTATTAAACTCATCAAGAGTTCTTGATCAGTTCGACCACACAAGTCCATTGTTCCAGTGAGTTGAGACATTCGGATCGTTAATAGAGAGCAAATTCAACGCGAGTATTCGAAGGAAGCACTCCATCGCCACTGTGAAGAACCCAGAATTAAACAAAGGGGAGAATTCAGATCATTCTCTTCTCTTTTGTAATCGAAAATCCAAATTATAATTAAATTTGAGAGAATTGTAAACATTCTTTTTCTAATCAGTAAGAGAGAATAATATCAAGTACGATTCTTTCATTGTCTTTTTACTCCAAATTTTCCAACAAACAATGTGTAACAACATGGATAGAAAAGTGGTAAATAACCAAGCCAAAACCCTACAGGAATTCGTGCAAACAGAAACCCAAACGAACTAGGAACCCTTCGATGAGTCAACTCATGTGCACATATGAGTCGACTCATGACACATGGGTCAACTCATACAGTGATGAGTCGATTGGTCAGAGACTTTTGACAAAAAGCCTGAGTTTCATGAGTCGACTTATGACAGGCATGAGTCGACTCAACCTGATCAGTCGACTCATGACAGTTATGAGTCGACTCACGGGCTAAAAACTAGATGGTTTGATTCTTTGATTCGCCGTCTTATTCCATGCTTCAACCTAGATTCCACTTTGTTGTTTTACACCTCTATTCTTAAGTTACCATGAGAATCATCTATCCTCAAGCTCTCATGAGGATCGTTAGGTTCCGAAGAGAAGATACACCCGTATCATGGGTCCTCCTTTAGGAACTTGAAGTCCCATTCAAGTTAGAACTTTAGCTGAGGAAACTCGCGAGCTCCTCCATCCTTTCTGTACCACCTGGCTTTACTAGGAACCTAATATCGACGTATAACTTGAAACGAATCCTTCGTTCCTCGCCTCATCGTAGTCGTCTTCCGCTCCAACAAACAACTCCTTTTCGATGGCTTGTCATGAAGTCTTATGCACAGTGAGACAAACTTCTTGCTTGCATTCATTAACCTCTTCGCTTGCGTCACCGTCACCAAGTTTACCTCCCTCGGAAGAGATGCCGAACGAAATATGAACTTTTCACCATTCTTGGTGAATGTGTACTTCTGAGCCCACCTTTCGTAGATCACGTATCTATCCCACAAGTACGGATTGCCCAGTATAACCTGAGAAACATCCAATAGAACGACGTCGCACGTGACCTCGTCAACATACAACTCGTGGAGCGCAAATCTGACAGTACATTGATCAACTACACTTTGTCCCATCTCCTTCTGAATCCACCCTAACGGATAGGGTTTCAGATGCTTGACTGTCTTCAGACCCAGTTCTGAACCAAGGCTGTGGATATTAAATTCTTTTCACTTCCTGGATCAACAATGGCATCAATAAAACTGGTCTTCACTTGCAACTTTAGTACAAAGAGCTATTCTCGGGGGTCTTCATCCTCTTTCGTGACCTGTTTTCCTACCATAAGATTGAGACTACTGTTGGGCTTTGTCATCCCAGGAACTTCCTTCGGACCCTGTGCTATCACGTATGATTTTTTCTCCTCTTTCTTCTTTAACCCCTTTGGCTTCAGATGAGGATACTTCTCCCAGCATCGCTCAGCGATATGTCCAGTATTCTTGCAGTGACTACAACTCAGTTCTGCTCTCCCTGGATCACCCTTCTTCTCCTCCTTATGTTTGGAGTCTCTCTTCATTTTGTTGCCCTTCTTTTGCCTGTCCTCAATGGAAATGGCCTTCACACTCGCTTCTGCCATGGACTCGACTATGAACAACTTCATCTCCTTTTTTATATATTCATTCAGACCCGCCATATACTTCATAAAGATGGAATATTCCTCCGTCGCGATATTGAGAACCATCGCCTGCTACTGAAACTCCGTTGTATATTCTTGAACGGTCTGATTGAATCTTTAGCGCAAACCATACCACTTGTACCAACGCTCCTTAAGGAACCCTACTGGATAGAACTGCTTCTTTAGTAGCTCCTTCAACTTATTCCACGAAACCACCTTCTTTTCTTGTTTACAGTAGGATTTCCACTAGGTTAAGGCATGCCTCAAAAGCTTCAGAGTCGCGAACACAATCTTATCTTTGGACGAATATCCATAGAGAGTGAAATACATCTCCATATGCTCGATCTAATCATCGAGCTTCTCCACATTGACACTCCCATCATAAATAGAAATTTTTACCTTGAAGTCAATTTTCAAATTCTGGTAATAATTCTTACCCCCTTGATGTGTAACAGTCTTGACAATCTCGGCCTCCCTATCAGAATCATATATCTCCCCTTCTTTATTGGACTCTTCGGGTTTCTTCTTACCCTTCGAAAAAGATTCCTCCTTTTTGTCACTTCCATTGATGAGACCTACGAGTTGAGTAAGTGTCGCCATGATCGTCTCGATCTGCTTCTTCATTGCATCAAGTCTTGCTGAATTGTCTCCTTCAGTCATCTTCTTCTTCCTTAATTTATGGACTCCTTCCAATAAAATAAGGATCTCGCCTAGCTTCTTGTATTGTGATCGAGTCAGGACCATACATAGGATGCACCCTTCACAGGATATAATCGCTCTGATACCAACTTGATACGAGTCACCGTGTGAGTACCTTTGATCGCGAAATTATCAAAGGTGGGTTGAGAAGAAAATAACAAGAACGCAAGAACAATTCAGTGGTGACGAAGGAAAATACCTTCTCTAGATTATGAGAATAAGATAGTTTACAATCTCTCACAATCTTACTAGAATTGAAGAACAATCACTCTTAATTCTCATATACAATCTTATCTCTCTTGATTGTTTTTAAAAACCCTAAAACAATCCCTTATATATGTGTAAAATGTGGATGGCAAAGTGGTAAATAACCAAACCAAAACCCTACAAGAATTCGTGCAAATAGAAACCTAAACGAACCAGGAATCCTTCGATGAGTCGACTCATATGCACATATGAGTCGACTCATGACACATTGGTCAACTCATACAGTGATGAGTCGACTGGTCAGAGACTTTTGACAAAACGGCTGAGTTTTATGAGTCGACTTATGACAGGCAAGAGTCAACTCAACCTGATGAGTCGACTCATGACTGTTATGAGTCGACTCACGGGCTGAAAACTAGATGGTTCGATTTTTTGATTCGCCGTCTCGTTCTACGCTTCAACCTACATTCCACTGTGTTGTTTTACACCTCTATTCTCAAGTTACCATAAGAATAATCTATCCTCAAGCTCTCATGAGGATCGCTAAGTTTTGAAGAGAAGATACACCCGTATCAGAGCTACAGACTCAGCTAGATGAGTTTTTAACTCAGGTTTTTATTGTCAGGAGTTATTTTCATGGGAGTACCAGTCCTCTTCGTGGGGAAGAAGGACTATAGAATACGATTGTGTATCAATTATCATGAGTTGTGCAAGTCACTATCCGGATAAGGTATCCATTATCGAGGATTTATGACTTGTTCCACTAGCTACGGGGAGCGCAACATTTCTTGAAGATTGATCTTCGTTCTAGTTATTTTTAGTTGTGAGTACGGTAAATGGATATTTCCAAAACCATATTTTCTAACTTAATATGGGTCTTTTGAGTTCTTGTCATGCCATTTGGGCTGACCAATGCACATGCGGTATTCATGGATATGATGAACCGGGTTTTTCGTCCATGTTAGGACTAGTTCGTATTCGTTTTATTGACGACATCCTTATCTTTTTGAGATCGGAGGCAGAAAACGAGCAGCATCCTCTATTAGTATTGCGGGCATAGCTAATAGTCGAGATTAGAGGCATCAGTGATACGTTGAGTTCAGTAAATACGAGTTTTGACTATAAGAGATCAGATTTTTAGGCCACATCATCAGTAGGGGGCGTCACAGTGGATCCAGCCATTGTTGAGGCTGTACTTGATTGGGAGCCACTAAGAACCATTACAGAGATGCGGAGTTTTGGTTGGGTATGAGGAAAAGTTCATTCGGGACTTTTTGAACATTATGATATCACTTACACAACTTACGAAGAAGGGTGTATAGTTTGCTTTGGGCACTAGGTGCCAAGGAGCCTTTGAGACTATTAAGGCTAGATAGACTACAATAACAATTTTGACTTTTCTGAGCAGTAATACAACATTTGTCATTTACGTGGACATGTCATTAGCAGGACTATGAGGTGTTTTGATGCAAACCTAGAGGGTATGGCTTATTTCGTGACAGTTGAGGCACATCGTAACAGACATATAGTACATCCAGGTACAAAGAAAATGTACAAATATGTGAAAAGACACTTCTAGAGGAGTTTTCATGATTTATTCAGTAGCCAGTTATGATATTCTAGTGTTGTCCACCCACAAACGGATGAACAAATGGAGAGAGTAAACCAAGTGTCGAAAAACATGTAGCAAACATGTATTATAGATTTACAGGATAGCTGGGAGGATCATATCCCATTGATTGAGTTTGCTTATAATATCATTATCATAGACTATTTGTAACGCCCCGCCCTGGAATCCCGGAGTTGGTACGCTATTAGATCTGATGGAATGGCCTCACAAACCACCACATGTCTTTTCAGCACGTTTTGTCCTTACTCACGCGCTCCCTGGAAAACATCCCAGGGGGTCACCCATCCTAGAATTTCTCCAGGGCAAGCACGCTTAACATTGGAGTTTCTAAGAGTTGGGTTCCCGAAAAGAAGATGCATCTTGGTGGTATGAGTATTCCAATCAAATCTATCAATACTAACCATATCACCCTCTCAAGGGTTGGGGTATTACAAACTCCCCCACTTAAACTCGCAACGTCCTCGTTGTGCCAAATCATATCATCCAAGACCATACCATCCGTGTGAGATTCTAGAGGTGGCTCCTACGGCCTCAAGAGGTGGCTCCCGCCCTCTCGACGTAGCACTTTGCGCCGCATAGCACTTAGCTCTCACAATTCTGGTTGGCTTTGCTCTGATACCATTTGTAATGCCCCGCCTCGAAATCCCGGAGTCGGTACGCTATTAGATCTGATGGACTGGCCTCACAAACCACCACATGTCTTTTCAGCACGTTTTGTCCTTACTCACGCGCTCCCTGGAAAACATCCCAGGGGGTCACCCATCCTAGAATTTCTCCAGGCTAAGCACGCTTAACATTAGAGTTTCTAAGAGTTGGGTTCCCGAAAAGAAGATGCATCTTGGTGGTATGAGTATTCCAATCAAATCTATCAATACTAATCATATCACCCTCTCAAGGGTTAGGGTATTACACTATTGGCATGACACCGTATGAGGTATGGTACGTGAGGCATTATAGATTATTTATTCATTGGGCACAATTATAAGAAAGTTTATTTTTTAGACAGGAGCTTGTGAGGCAGACTATAGAAAATGTAACAAAGATTCGGGAACGCATTCTTGCAGCACATAGTCATTGGAAGAGTTACGCAGACCAAAGACGATGACCGTTAGAGTTCTAGATTGGGGACTATATCTTATTGAAAATACCGCCGATGAATTCAATGACTCGGTAGACGGGGAAAGTTTACCCCAAAGTATATTGGCCCGTTCATGAGAGTTATACATTTTGGAGCCGTTTTGTATGGGCTAGATCTTCTAGCATCAATGTCGAGTAGACACGATGTTTTCCATGTTTTGATAATTTAGAAGTAATTGCGTGACGAGGAGCAGCAAAGGGTGATTGATGCACCAGAATTTGAGTTTCAGATAGATTTAACTACAATGAAGATCACGGGTTGTATTCTTACTAGAGAGGACGAGAGGCTTAGAAAGGAAGTAATACCTTAAGTTAAAGTTCAATAGAGATAGAAAAGAGATGGCGAGGCTTCTTGGGAGCGCGAGGAGGATATGCATCGTGACTACCCGCAACTGTTCGAGTGGGTAAATTATTTTGGTTATAGCTTATTGATGTTTATGATTTTTTCTATATGGTCATATTTATATTGAACGCTAGAATAAGGGTATTAACACTTAGCTCATAATCATTCGAAATACATGGTATATATATGGGGGGTTCCTTGTTTGGATTTTTCGTCCGACATACTAGTTCCGTTTAGTTAGGGGTTAAGTGGGAGTATTCATGTTTTAGATTGTTAAGCATAAATATTGCTAGTGATTCATATCTAGGGATTAATGGTACGTGATATGTATAGGAGGGTTTCTTTGTCTGGATTATCCTCTCTTAGTGCTTTTCTCATATTATTAATTCCTAAGATACGATTATGGAATTTCGGGGATGAAATTCTTTTAAGAGGGGAAGAATGTAAAACCTTGTAAATTTGAATATTTTATGATAAATAATGATAAATATGTTATATAGTGGAAAATAACATATTTTGATGTTTGAGTATGATAAGAATTAATTTGAGATTAATTCAATGTATATTTGTGAAAATATGAGTGCAAATGCACAAAACATGCACAAAGGTTAAAAGAGTAAAAATCTGGGAATAATAACAAGTTATGAGTTTCTATATTTTGCATACCGATGCAGTTAGAATCTGAAAAAGTAAAATAGACCAAAGTTGTAGATCTATTCAACAAATATTCAACAAATTTAGATCATCTCATTCTGAGGTCGGATGAGAAAGTTACAACCAAAATACTGATTGTTATTTTCCTAGTCAAACTAGGCTTCCTGGTTCGGGTCAAACATGTTTGTTTCAGGTTTGCCTCTATAAATACCTGTAATTTTTACGAAAATTCATTTCTTTTATTATATCTATGAATCCTAGCAGCCACCCTCTTCCCTCAAAAACCCTAGATCTTTTTTTATGAGTTTAGAGAGCTTTGTGAAGCAAAATACCGACACGAGGGCGAGATTATCGACGAGTGGCGAGGGAAAACGGGTTGTTTATGCTCAGGGATAGCTTGATGTTTATTTGAGAGGCTTTCACATGATATTAAGGCAAGATTACTTACATCCAAACCCATCCCCATTGTTAAATAACTACTTTAGAAGTTTAATTTGTGTTTACATGCTTAGATCTTAATCTAATGTGAAAAAGAATATATTTTTGTTGTTAGATCGTAAACAAATATTAGATCTACATGTTTTTTTTGCTGTTTATAATAAAAACATGATCATGATCATTAGGGTTCTTCAAAATTTCATTTTTAACTTTATATATATCTTTTCTAAGTGTTAAAAATATGTTTTAATGAATGTATATCTTTTCTAAGTTGTTTGGCAATCAAGCTTATGTTTTATATGTTAAAAGTTCATGCTTTAGATTGAAGAATTGTGTTAATTAGGTTGAAAACCCTAATTAGATTAACACAAGAGTTTGATTTATGTTCGAGAAAATTTCAGTAAGTGATTATCAAAGTTTAAGTATTGTTATATGTTTTATATATGTTTTAGTATATTTTAAACATGATTGAAGATTTAAATATGATTTTTTGTGCAAATAATCATGCTTGTTATGCTCTGCAGAAAAACTACTGCACATATATACTGTTTAACTAAAAATTTAAAATAACAAATAAAATCCAAATGGAACCAAACTAATGCCAATTGAAAGAATGTGAATCTAGATTTCAAAATAGAAAACCTTTCCTAAATATAGTTTTCATAGAGAAAGATATGCTCAATTTACTGATGATACATTCTACAGAAATAACTATTACACATATATATTGTTTAACTGGAAAGTAGAGATATCATATGAACTCCAAACTAAACCAAACTAGTGCCAAATGATAGCTATAGGAATCTAGATTCTAAAACAAAAAATCTATTCTTAAAAAGAGTTTGTCTAGAGAAAGATATGGTCAATTGACTAGCGATATATTCTATAGAAAACTACAAATGTGCTAATTTAAAATAATTGATATATAACATGAAAGTTTCTTAAGTTTCGCTCTTGTTTATTATTTTTCGAGAGAGTTTATCGATCTTGTACTATTATATTACATTGGTTAAGAGTTGTTTAACACCTGAGGTGATGATGAACACCAGTTATGGACACACACACCGAGATATGTGCACATACACTTAGTTTATATTGTGTTAACACACATTGTTGAGATTTCTGATATACGTTGAGTTGATGAAAGTGTTATAACATATAATAAAGTATTATTCATCAGTTATGGATGCTCGGTGTGGATGTTTCCCCGTAATGAGTCCGCGGCTGTACCACACTAGGAGTATTGGATGTTTCCCGCAATGAGACCGTGACAGTATCAATATTCGAAGATGATAGGGGTTTTTCCAAATTTAGCTGATATGTCTATACTCCGTTGTACGATCATCTGGACGCATCATCCGGAAATAGAGAGATAAAACCTATTTGCCGCAGAACGCTTGAGTAAGAATATTACAATAGTATCGTTATTTCATATATCCGGAATAAGGAGATAAAACCTATTTTCGCAGGACGATTGAGTAAAAGTATTATAAAAGTATCATTATTTTATGTATCTAGAATAGGGAGATAAAAAACCTATTTTCGCAGGACGATTGAGTAAGAGTATTAAAAAAGTATTGTTATTTTATGTATCCAGAATAGGGAGACAAAACCTATTGTCGCCAAGCGATTGAGTAAGAATATTACAAGAGTATCACTATAGCATAAGGAGATGCACACATATATGTATTATCAGTTGTAGTAACTTCCATGTTAGATTACCCATGAGTAGGGTACATTCTTTGGTTTGTGGCATACACGATATGATCTATGGTGATTTTTGAGTTGAATGATATTCTCTTATTATTGCGCCAACTACTTGAGAAGTAGTTCGAGATTGTGACATTAGCCCTATATGGTTTAGGCTTGGAATATTTTTTTTGAGTGTTGTTTTTATTCATAGAGTTAGAATTGGTATTTATGGATCTACAATTTGAGACATATGCTATATACATGAGAGTTTTCTTGTTTGTATTATTTCGATCGACGTACTACATCTCGTCATGTAGGTGTTTAAATATTAACTCCATTAGTTATAGGGAAAATGATATAGGTAGACTATGCTTAATAGATAGAGCCTCCACTTCATCTAGCAGCCTTTCCCCTGGGGGTGGATGGAGGTGATCTTGCTGTAGCGTTCTGATGTTCTTGTTATTGTTCTATGTGACGCTTCTAGTTTCAACAAGGCTGTAGTTAAAGGTGAAACTAAGACTGTCAAACCTGTTAAGTACCAAATACCATACTACTACTTGTTTCACCATCACAGTTACAACCTATCTAGTAGAATCAACAACAGATGTAGGTACAAAATAGGCAAAAGAGAGTATACAGAAAGGAAACTAAACAACAGATACTCATAAGAATAATCACTACCACTGATATAAATGGATAAGTCTCTAAAAAAGTAATATCTGAACTGAATATAAATGTCTCGACATAAGAATCAAATAAAATAATATTAAGGCACATTGCCTATACAAAACTAGAATAAAAAATCAAATGTTTCATAAATACATCTATTGTGGAGTTCTAACATAAACTACTAGCAAAAACTAAAAATGGTAACTAGAACAACTCCATAAAGCTACGGCTCTCCATGCACCTGGCTCGTTACCTGAAAGTGGGGAACAACGAGTGTCAAAGCGCTATAGCGAGTAACATCTCAACCAACCCTAAGGGAAAGAGCTAGAAGGATAAGAAAATATATGATAATACATATAGATAGCCAAACATCGGCTGTAAAAATAAAATAGAGGTCTGATGTTTAGAAATTTACAACACGAGTATAGGTACGCCTCCCTTTGCTCAAATTATAAATAGCTAAATACTAAATTCAAAAGCTACAACATGGAGTAATAACTCTATCTCCAACTGAAATATCAATGACCTGTCATATGTCAATTACATACTCAACTCGTGGTCTGCTATAAATAAATGTCCAAAGTATATTCTGCAATAGCTTAAAGTCTAACACGAGAACTATAGTGGATTATAGTCCAACACGAGAACTTTGATGATTATAGTCTAACACGATGACTTTGATAGCTTATAGTCCAACACGAGGAATTTGATAGTTTATGGTCCAACACGAGGACTTGATAGCTTATAGTCCAACACGAGGACTGTAATATGCAAATAGTGTCAGAAATCACATATATCCCGTTCACCCTCATGCTCCGGTGAATAAATCTAAGACTCATATCTAAAGTCAACTCATGTATATCAATCTCAGCGTATAACAAACCCATATAACCTATATATTTTGCCAGCCACACAAACCTAAGCACAACAAGACAAAAGCAGAATAATCCCCCAGCGATCGACCACGATTGGAGCAGAAGCTTACTGCTTCTGTGCAAGACACGCGGTCGACCACCACGGTGGACAGCGTAAAAGCAGAAACCCTAGTTTAGGTTTCTGTTCTACGTGGTTTGATCCAAAAACTTTCCTATGATGTTTAAATACATTATGAATCCTTCATAAGTGATTTAGCATAACCAGAACATGTGAATTTTAGTCTAATCACTATAGATAAAACAAATCAAATTTTAAACATGTAAATTTCGTGTCGAAATCTTCAAAAACAAATATCTTTCTTACAAAACTCTTGTTAGAGATAAACTTAGATCTAGATCTGTATTAAGAATTTCGTGGGTGAGCTTTATTAACTGAAAACTCATTCTCTTTGCAAACTACAACATATAGATCTATTTTTATACATAATCTAGTATGTTAGGCTCAAAAATCACATGAAAAACATTATTAAAATATTTAAAAACATAGGTATAGGGTTGGGCGAGATGAAACTCGCCTGAGTGATGATGAACAACTCTAAAAAACGTTAGAAAAATATCCTCCTACACCAAAATCCGCTGGATCCCGCTCAAACTCTTCGAAATCTGCCGAAATCACCAAGGAGAAGGGGTTAGGGTTTGCAAGAGGGAAGGACGAGGCTGCTAGGGTTTTCTATGGTGAAGAAGAATCTCTCACGAATATAATATTATATATATAAGCCCACAAACCCGACCCAAAACCCAATAAGACTGAAACTGGGAAAAACTAGCAAAACTGCGTACGGTCGACCGCCACGGTCGACCGTGCAAGAGATAGAAGCTTTCTGCTTCTGTTGTGTGCCTGATGGTCGACCGCTATGGTCGATCGCGTAGAAAATTTCCTGTTGGTGCATGTTGTTTGTGTACTGGTCTTATCACTCGATCTTTCTCATATAAATACACTCGTTTGATCCCCAAACACTTGTTATCACATTCATCTATGATATAAACATATGTTTCATAATAAAAAATTCATTCACTATATTTTACAGGGTTTTACATTCTATTTGTTTAAATTGTATCTTTCAGGTAGATCAGAGTTTCGGAGAGTCGTAGAATGACGGAGTTCTAGCATAGTCGCCGTCACACAGTTTTAGCAGTTGAAGCTCTACTATATAGTTATGTTCATTGTTAAGACTTTAGATTTGTAATCATTTTGTAGAGACTGAGTGCCTTAGTTAGATTTCATTTGACTCATTGTGTTGAGATGTATTTCAGACTCAGAGATATTTTCATTCTATTTTAGTTGGGCTCATTTGTTGATATACTTCTTCTGTGCATATCTGATTTTGTACTACTTCTATTATTTGCCTGTTTTGTATCTTCACCTATTTTTTGTTTCCACTAGAGAGATAGTGACTGTGATGGTGAAATATATCGTAGCATGGTGTTTGGTGCTTGGTAGGTTTGACAATCCGGCTTTCACCTTGGACTGCAGCCTTGTGTGAACCCTGGGGCGTCACAATACCTATGAGACATAAGGATCCTGGTTGTCCTACTACCTCATGTATCATAGTAAATATCTTCCTTGATAAGGTACTCTAAGGCTTAGGGATAAGTGTTAATTTGCTTTGTTATTCTGTCTATCAGTAACTTGATGTAGGAGAACTTAAACCAAATAGATGCACCTTATAATTAGCAGATAGATCCATTAAAATCCCCTTAAAAGAGATTGAAGAGTGAGTTAGATCTGAGTTTTGAGGAGATTTTTGGTGATGAAATAATAGAGGATTTTGAATCAGAACTAGTTTTCACCGAGTCAGACACAAGTTTCTCTGTTCTTAACTTTAAAGAACTTTTACTAAGGAGCTTAGGTTCATCAAAAAGATAGAATAACCAGATTATCATATCTCAATTATGAATCTTGTGTTTGAGAATTGTTTTTAAAAATAACTGATTGTGTTAGGACAAACATTCATTCATGTGGAACCAAAGTTGAAAACTGAGATTTGCTTTCTGTTTGATCAACACTACAAGTTTAAAATGCATAACCTCCTTCTTACTTGTGTTCAAATGCTGTAAAAATCATTGAAAATATTAGAATGCATAGAATCTAAGCACATCTTACAATTTATCATTTTAAATTTTTTTAAAAGCTGAGTAAATTTTTTTAGCAATAAGGTAGGATTTAATGTAGAGTGTGAGTTTTTATCTTTAATCTTTTATTCTACATCTTTACTCTTTATCTCAAAATAATAATAAAAAGAATTCATTCTTCTCTCCTTTGAGAATCTCTAATTCTTTTCAGAAAAAAGAAAAAAAGAAGAAAAATGGTAAAAAAAAATTATAGAAAAAGAAAACAGAAAAAAGTGAAAAAAAGAAAAAAAATTGACTACATCCCCTCATACCAAAGGTCATTGTAGATTTTTATCATTATTCTAGGTCAATCGAATAAATGTAAATGCTTTATTTTCTATCTGATTTATGTTATGAATCATAGAGTTTGCATTGAGGACAATGTAAAATGTATGTGGGGGGGTGGAAACTAGTTATCTTTTCTCTTTATTTGACCATTTTTTCTTCTTTTTATTTCATACTTTCTTTTCTTTCTCTTAAAATAATCCCACTTGCCAATTTGATTGAATTAATTACTTACTGTTCTACTTGATAAACTTTTGAACTCTCTAGTTCTTGGTTTATTTTATAAGTTGATCTTTTATAATAACTCAAAAATATATTTCTTAGGGAATAATTTTCAAAATATGATACTTTATTATAGCCCAACTTAGACTTTTAACTAAACTAATAAAATTTTTGCAAGCTTAGCTTAGGCTAAAAATAAACTTTCAAGTTCCCTTGAACTAAATATTTTTCTATATGTATGTATGTTTGTAATTAAAAAATTAATTTTTTTAAAAAAGAAGAGTGTGAAAAATAGGAACCAATAGAAATTCTCTTAAACTCCAAGGTAGTTCTATGTTACTAAGTCCAAGTTGACCGAGTAATTAAGTCTGAGGAGTACTTTCATACTTAAGGATTACGTTGGGATTCATTGACCAAAACTCTATAAACGATCACTTATAAAGACCGATAAAGGAGAACAAAATTACCAA
>BQKN01058895.1:59521-85850 GCA_022839385.1 Asparagus kiusianus | reverse complement strand
GAGAGAGAGTATATATATATATATATATATATATCTATGTGTGTGTTCTTGAAAAATGAATTGATCAAGAGACTTGAAAATTTATTTGAAACAAAGAGTTATCATGTTCTTTTAAAAAATTTTAATTAAATTTCTAAGTTAGACTTGCCTTTGTATAAGTATAATAAAAAGAGACTTACTTTGTTGTTATACATAAAAATATTTTCTTGAGTAAAAACTAGCTTAAATTAAATTGTTTAAATATATTAAATGAATTAACTATATATTGACTTCTTTCAATTGGCAAGTTGACCGAATTTTATGGTTATATTCACTATAAATCCTCATGAGACTACAAATCGTCCTCTAGGGTAATGTAGGGGTTTAAAGACTTGCCGTATCTGCTAAATATAATCGTGATTCTTACGTAAGTGAGTTAGCATTTTGATTTCTTTCTTTTTTATTTTCTTTCTTTACTAGAGAACTAGCAAAAGTTATGTGTGGGGGTATTTGAGCATCACATTTTATTATACTTTTGTACTCATTATTTGTTTTATTTGAATACATATCACTAATTATGTGTTTTTCTCTTAAATAGCAGGAAAAGAAGAATTGGTGAAGAAGAGCCTAAAAGAATCAGATTTCCCTATTTTTAGCACTTATTGAAGCCCAATATCAAGCCAAGATGAGGCCCAAAAAAAGCCCAAAGAATTAAGAAAAAATCGAGTCAACAAGTCAACTAAAGAATCAATTCTATAAGAAATCAATTGGTTCCTTAACTGATTGGCCAATTGATCGACCAACCAATTAACCAATCGATCAACCAACCAATTGTCCAATTGATTGGTTCATAATAGAAGTAGTAAACAGCTGATATTTATCTTTTGGAGCCTAAGGCTAATCTAAGGGCTCTTGTTGATAATTTTGGGCTATAAATAGTGGTAGAGAATGACGGATTTGAGTGTGAAAATTTTTATAAACTCCTTTTTGGAGAGGATAACCTTTAATTAGGTCTTCTTCTTTATTGATGAAGATGAAGTAGTGCTTACAAGGGGCCAACCTCTAGCAAATAGGTTTTCATTTTTCTCTCTTATTTTCTTATTTTAAAAATTCATATTTTACAAATTTATTTTCTTTTTGTGTTGATAGATTAGATTTATTTCATGCATTGTAGTGTTGATTTACTTTCACACTCTTTTTTTGTTGTTTATTTTTATGCTTTGTAGAATTTATTTTCTTATATTTTTTGATGTATAGATTTGTTTCTACTCTCTTTTATTTTTGTTAGGTAGATTTTTTTTATGTTCATAGTTTAAATCTTTATTTTATTGTTCTTGTTCTTATTTTTGTAGGTAGCTTTTATTTTAGATCTCTTTATTTTATGCTCTCTAGCTAAGATTTTATTTTTTTATTTTTATTTTTTTAGAATATGCAACTAAATCTTGTAGGAATTCTAAAATCGTATGAAACTAATTTGATTTTTTATGACATGTGGATTACTCTCTTTGTGCTTAAAATTATAATGTTTAGAATAATAAACAAGATTACTAATTGGTAGAAGAAAAATTTGATAATCTACGTTTATATTGAGTGGTTTGATAGGTTATGCTCACTAATTTTAGAACTACAATCTAGTTGCTTATTTTTTCATAAATGATAATTTTACATGGATAATAATTTGATAGGCTATGCTTTCCTTAAGTTATTTGATAGTCTATGCTTAGTAAATATAAAGTAAAATATGATAAAAAAAAGAATAGTTTATAAATCCTACATGACATTAACTAGTGGATTCAATTCTATATTTCTATTTTCTTCACTTGATTTCCTCTATCTTTTACTTGTTTTGACTGTTCTCTTTTAATTATTTTTTTCTCTTCTAGATTTTGTTCTTTTCTAGTTTCTTTATTTCTCCTCCTTGTTTAATTTTTGTTTTTTTATTTGTTCACTTTCTTTCTGCTCTCTTGTTCTAGTTTTCTTTTATTTATAAATAATCATACACTCTCTATATCACTTTACTTTCACTCTTCTTTATCCACCCACATTTCTAAGATCCATTTTAGAATTTTTTTTCTACACACCTTTCTCGTGAGATTTATATTGTAACTATATTATAACTTGATTGTGCACTTACACTCTTGATACTATTTCCACAGCACATCGCTTGGCTAAGGTGATGAGATGATGTTAGTGGATTAAGGCCTAGGGTTTTGTGGTGCAGGCAAGAAAAATGTGTGGGTGCATGGGGTTTTGGGGCAAAGTTGTGGGTTTTACTTAGTGAAACAATTGAATTTATTGAGTGAGCAGTGATTCGGTTAGGTGGTTTTGTGCTTCTTGCAAGGCATGGTTGGTGACCCTCATGAGCGGTGGCAATGAGATGTTGTATTGTTGGGGATGAAATTTTGGACAGCTAGAGTTTGGTGCTAGGGTTGGTGATAGCTAGGGTTTCGAGGGCAGTGAGCAGAGAGCGCCAAAAAAGAGAGTTAATGTGACTGACATTGAAGGCAATGAGCCACCGAGAGGATATGTAGAGAAACCCTCTTGGTGGCCCCAAGATCGAGAGAAAGATGTGGTCTCTCTAGGATAAAGAGGATTGGCTCTGATACCATGATAAATATAGAGAGTTTGAGAGAACTTGGTTATAATATTCATAACATTGAGATCCTTATATATAAGAGAAAGGTGAGAATTTTTGCTATCCTAAGCGATGTGGAACTAAAAAAAAAGCAAGATAAGAGAGCTTAACTACTATATTTAACATATGTTTTCTTCTTTTTATATTTTATATTAATATAGTTCATGAGTAGGGTTTCTCATCCTAATTTTTTTCTTTATAAAAAAGATAATGAGGATGCTTGTCATAATGTGATGCGCATATGTACTATTATTAACGTAAAAGCATAACTTAAACGCTGTTCATTCTATAGTAAACCCTATTCTTGCCACAGTATTATTTAGTATATTAAACCTGTTGGATTTTGTTCATGAAAAGGCAATTTTGTCTTTGTGAATAGTCCCACATTGGAAAATCAAAGGAAGTCCAAGAAGTTTATATTGCTTCACTTCATATTGGGTTTTGAGTAGTGTTTTTAGGCTTTATATTGCTTGGGCTTTGTATAACACACACGCGTGCGCGCGCACGCATACCACACCTCGCCACACCGTCATACGCATGCGCGCACCACGCCGCACCGCACATGCACGCGGTTTTGATCTCAAGTTTTATTTTTTACATGTGTTACACAAGTTTGTAACGGTTGCGGGAGTTATAGAAACGTTATAACGGACACGGGATCTCTGTGTAATGTGCACGGTTTATCAGCAACGGTTAAGAGCTCTAGGGGCTATATAAGGAGCTGAAGCTCATTCGGAGAAGGACACAACAACAAGAAAACTTCTCTCTTTCCCTCAAAAATTCGGAGAGCCTCTTTCATTCTATCAAAATTGCTCTGCTACTATTTACTTATAATTTTTTCGGGCAACTAACTTCGTCTGAGCAAAAGCTCTGCTACTATCACCCGAGTACAGAGGCCGACCGTTTCCGTGGGCTTTTACCGTTTGGGGGAGAGGATCGACTGCGCCAGGGCGATAGGCAGGTTCTCTATCTTTTAGGGTAATGAATCATGACTGTACCCGTTCAGGACTGATTTTTCTAACCTCAAATTTTAGATTTATTTTTTTGTTTATTTTTTGACAGCAATGTAGAAGATAGAGTTAAATTTCTTACTGTTAATATATAATCTGAAATTAATTGTTTAATTTGTTTCATTAAAATATTTAAAAAAAATTTATGTTCATCGGGTTTACTATTCACCCGAATTTAATTAATTGTTCTTTTATTTTTCTGTTAAAAAAACTTTACTATTCACGAATTATATTGTTTGTTGTTCATTATATTTTACTGATTTATTTATTGCATAAAAAAGGTTACTGTTCATATAAAAAACTTTTATTTATTGCAATCATTATCTTCTTCCAAATTTTCAAATCTAGTGCAAATTAATTCTGAAATTTTTATTTCTAGTGCAAATTTTTATAGTTCATATTCTAAGTCATAATCCTCTAAGTTACTAGTTAAGTGGTATTGACAAATCATTTACCCGTTCAGATACTAAATACCTAGACTAGTAAACTCAAATTGGACTTATGGCTAACCCTGATCACTCCAAAAGTGTCAAATCTGAAAAGTTCACCGGTGTTAATTATAAACGGTGGGCTAATCAGATGTGATACTAGCTTACCACATTAGGTCTCTTATCTGCTAAAGACATTCCTGAGTCTTCAACTAGCGGTTCTCAACCCTTGACTCCTGATCCTGAAAAACTTGTTCTTTCCACTTCTGGTTCTAGCGCTAGCTCCTTTTCTAGTTCTATGAAACCAGAAGAAATCAACTATCATTGTTGTCATTGGATTCTTAGTGCACTTGCGGACAACCTCTATGACATTTATTATGAGTTCAAAAGTGCTAAGGACCTATGGAATGCTCTTGAAGCAGAATACGGCTATGATGATGCCGGAATACTGTGTTTCACCTCCTCTTCCTTCAATAAGTTTATAATGGTTGATGACAAACCCATTAATGAATAAATCCATGAATTCCAAGATTTCCTTCGTAACCTTCAATCTAAAGGAAACTCTTTCACTGATGACTTCAAAGTTTCCTGTTTGATTGATAAACTTCCTCCCTCCTGGTCTAGATTTGCTGGAGATCTCCGACACAAGCAAGGAGATCTAACCTTAATCGAAGCCCTCAAGGCTATTCGTATTAAAGACTAGCATAGGCAAAATTCCAAAACCAAAACCGAATCAAAAGCTAAAGTAAACTAGGTAGAGAATAAGCCTAAATCTAGGAATTCCAAACCCAAAGGGAAGAAATTCAAGAAAAACCAGCAATCCTTCAACAAATCTTCTTCCAAATCTAATCCTAACTCTTCCAGCCATAAGTCTGATGGAAAGTTTTGCTATGTCTATGGTAGACCAACCATATGGCTCCCAACTATTTCTTTCGGAAGAAGGAACCGGCTAAACCTACTCCTAAAGGAAATGGACCCAACAAAGTTAATATGATTGAAGAGAATCTAACTTCCTTCAGGTTAGCCTCTTCATCCTATCTTGTGACTTCCCTTACATTTTCCACTGATTGGTACATAGATTTCGGAGCTCATATCCATGTTTGCAATGATCACTCTTGGTTTTCTACTTACCAGGAATCACGTGGAGGAAGCATAAGCTTAGCAAATGACTCTACCAAAAAAAATAATAGGAAGTGGATGCATAGATCTCACCATGACCTCTGGGAAAGCTCTGAATCTGCAAGGTGTTCATCATGTTCCTTCTCTCCGTCACAACCTGATCAGTGAATCTCTTCTCCTTAGAGCTGGTTATAGGATTGTAAAAGAATCAAATAAATTTGTGATTACAAAGGACAATGTATTCATAGGAAAAGGTTTTACTTCTAATGGCCTTTTCAAACTCAATGTAATCAATTCCAATTCTAATAAAATTTCTGAGTCTTCTGTTGCACAAATTATTGAATCTTGTAATATTTGACATAGACGACTTGGACATGTCAATTTTCAAACTTTATTGAAAATGATCAAATTGAATCTTATTCCTAAATCCTCTTTTGATAGCAATAAAATTTCCAAGTGTGAGATTTGTGTTCAAGGAAAACACACTAAAAAACCCTTCAAGTCTATAACTAGAAACTCTGAACCCCTCAAATTAATTCATAGTGATATGTGTGACTCGAACCGAGTTCTCACCCGAGGGGGTAGGAGATATTTTGTGACATTTATAGATGATCACTCTAGATATTGTTACACCTATCTTCTTGTTAGACCCTAGAGGGGGGTGATTAGGGTCTTATGCTAATCTAATCCGATTAAATACCAATTAAAATTAATTAACAAGTTATCCTAGCAAGTATGAAATATAACAAGTTATATGAACTAGGATAATCAATATGAACAACAAGATATATCCTAACAAAGAGATATAGGCAATGTATGTGCAAGGATATATAAACTCAAGGATAAACAATCTAAACTAGATAGTGGACAATATAATCAACAAGCAATATACAAAGACGATATAAAATATGAACATAAAAGTAAGTGCGCCAATGCAATCACAAACAAACAATATGATTACGGAGTTCGGCCCCCACGACCTACGTCTCCGCTCCTCACCTCGAGGAGATACTCCACTATCACAACCGGGTTTTCTACGTTCACCCGAACAACGTTTACACCTCACAATACAATCACTATGCAATCACACCTCACACACTAAGTGTTGGTCCTAGCCCGTGTCCTCCTCCTCAAGTGCTCGGTTACAACCTCTCCCTAGGCACGTCAACTGATACCACTCCTCTTGGATTCGACCCCGTCTCTCACCACACACTTCTCTCGGTGTACAAGTGTATTACAAGTGAATCCTCACAATTAGGCTCAATACAAAGTGTTTGTTCTCTACAATGAATGAGAACGAATTATAAGCTCACTCTCTAAGATACATAATCCCACAACCCAATTATACTATGAATGTAAATACAATAAGCTCAATGGTTGTGTGTGTACAAAGAGATAAATAAAATCAACTAAACTCAATATAAACACTAGCTTAATAAAATAATAATCAAACAATAAAATGTAAAGCTAGATTGAGTTTAGAAAACTTCTCCAATAAATGACAAGAGTGAGAGAGAGATGATTTGAAGCCCAAACACCAAAGATTATCTCCTCAAGCCCTTGTGAAATTATCTTCACAAACCAAACTCTTAAACACACTTAGAAAACCTTAAACAAACTTGTAAAAACTCTTTAAAACTTTTCTCTTGGTTAACTTGAAAGAGAGCAGCAATAGGGTATTTATACCCACTTGAAATCTCAGCCAAAACCCCCAAGTAAAAGTCCAAAAAGCCCAGAAAAAATCAGCTCAGAGATAGCCGTTGGGAAAGCAACGGTCACATTGGTGGTCGACCAACGGAGCCGTTCGGTCGACCGACGGAAAAGTTCGGTCGACCGACGGAACGGTTCGGTCGACCGTTATCCAGGTCAAAAACGAGAAAAAAAACAAGCTGGCATCTTCGATCGACCGGATCGGTCGACCGATGGAGCTCTCGGTCGACCGCATCGGTCGACCGACCAACTCTCTGCTGCATGCTTACGAAAGATCAAATGAGCGGTCGACCGGTGCGGTCGACCGAAAACTGACACAGCAGAAAACTGATATGCTGATTTAAAACACTGTTTAAAAATATCAAATAAATTCCAAAAAATATAAAACTTTGGGGAATGATTGTAGACATGATAATAAACATATCATCATTTTACAAAATAGTCCAAAACATGAAAATATGAGATACTTGAATTTTGATGTTTTGACATAAACCAACTTTTAAAACCTTGTGAAATGTTTTTATAGACTTAGTAAAACATGTATAAATAGATATTTAAGTCTATAAACTAATAAGACAATATTTTCACAAAATTACATATTCTATGCAATGTTTTCAAAAACACAATAGTAAATATGAAATATATGATTTCATATTTATAAACATGAAAACTCAAAAACTATGTATGTATATATATAACTATATATATGCATAGAAACCAAAACTTATGTATATATATATATATATATAACTATATATATACGAAGAAACCAATAAATGTGTGTGTATAGATATTAAGCTTAGAGTATATAACACACATAATATAAAATCTATAAACTACATTACCCAAGCAATCTTGATCTTCAATTTAGCTTGACTTGGTACACTTTGCGGATGAAGCTTGAACTTGATCTTTAACTTGAATTATACGTTGCTTCACTCCTCAAATTCCTCCAACCTCCATTTGATATGATCGTTATGGCACAATCCATCCATCCTCCAACAACTTTGTTTGTCTATAACAAATAAGAAAACACGAATACTAGACAAACAACATTAGATGTAAATTGTTTGTTAAACATCATCAAAACAAGAAGGCCAACACTTCGTAGAACTAAAGATGAAGTTTTAGATAGGTTTAAGGTGTTTAAAGCTAAAGCTGAGAATCAACTTGACAAAAAGATTAAAATTCTAAGATCTAATCGGGGGGAGTATACCTCAAATGATATAACTGAATATTGCCAAGAACATGACATTATTCATGAGATAACTGCTCCCTATACACCACAGTCCAACGGGGTAGCTGAACAGAAGAACAGAACCTTTATGGACATGGTAAATTGTATGTTGCTCAGTTCAGGAGCACCTAAAAATCTCTAGGGTGAAGCTCTTTTCTCTGCTTGTTTTATTCTTAATAGGATTCCCTAGAAACATTCTGATACAACTCCTTATGAATATTGAAAGGGGAGATCTCCTAATCTGAACTTCTTCCAGGTTTGGGGTTGCTTGGCTAAGGTAGCTATTCCCGAACCTAAGAAAAGGAAAATTGGTTCCAAAACTGTTAATGCTGCTGTCATTGGATATGCACTAGATAGCAATGTTAATAGATTTCTAGTCATTAACTCTGAAATTAGTGACATATCCAACAACATTATCATCGAAGCTAGAGATGTAGTCCTTTTTGAAAATAGCTTTCCTTCCAAATCCAAAATCTCAAAAAATCCTAGTTCATATCTTCCTTTTGATTTACCATCTTCCAATTCTTCTTAGCCTTTTGATATTGAACCTCGAAGAAGCAAAAGAGGTAGAATTCAAAAGGATTTTGAAGAAGACTTCTTTATCTTTCTTGTTGAAGGTGATCCAAGCTCATTCCAAGAAGTAATGGATTCACCTGAATCTCCTTTCTAGAAAAAAGCCATTGACAATATGATTAAATCTATCATGGAAAATCATACTTGGATACTCACCAACTTACCTCAAGGTTGTAAACCTGTTGGTTCTAAGTGGATATTCCAGAAGAAACATAGAGCTGATGGTTCCATAGATAAATTTAAGCTAAAGGCTATACTCAACAAAAGGGCATTGATTATTTTGATACTTATTCTCTTGTAGCCCGAATCTCAACTATCCAAGTATTATTAGCCTTTGCTACTATCCACAAGCTAATCATACATCAGATGGATGTCAAGACTGCTTTCTTGAATGGTTATTTAGATGAAGAGATCTATATGTACCAACATGAAGGCTTCATTGCTAAGGGTCAGGAAAACAAAATCTGCAAACTTGATAAATCTCTGTATGGTCTTAAACAAGTTCCTAAATAATGGCACCAGAAATTTGACAGAGTTATTGCTCATTATGGGTTCACAATGAATGAACACGATAAATGTGTTTATTCAAAAGTGATAAACAATGACTATGTCATCCTCTGTCACTATGTTGATAATATTCTTATCTTTAAAACAACTCTTGAACTAATTTTAAAAGTCAGGATTATCTTTCCAAGAATTTTGACATGAAAGACTTAGGTCTTGCTGATATGATACTTAGAATGAAAATCTCTAGAGATACTAAAGGAATATCTTTGAGTCTTTCTCACAGTATTGAGAAAATGCTGATCAAATTCAACTATCATAACTCTAAACATGTTTCCACACCTTATGATTCTTCTATATCCTTGAAGAAGAATGAAGGTGAACATGTATCCTAACTAAAATATTGTCAGATGATTGGATCTCTTCTATACATATCAAACTGAACCAGACCCGATATAGCTTATGCTGTAAGGAGATTGAGTCGGTATACCAGTAACCCTAATTAAGATCATTGGTCTGCCCAAGAGAGAGTATTCAAATACTTGAAAGGGACAGTTGACTATTGCTTGACTTACACTGGATACCCTGATACAATTGAAGGGTATAGTGACGCCAATTGGGTCACAGATTCCGACAGTGTAAAGTCCACATCTGGATATGTATTTCTTTTTAGTGGTGCTGCTATATCCTAGAAATCATGTAAGCAAATAGTAATTGCCAGGAGCACCATGGAATCTGAGTTGGTTGCTCTTGATACCACTTGCACAGAAGCAGAATGGTTAAAAGATCTACTTTCTGAACTTCCTTTGGTCCCTAAACCCTTTCCACCAATTTTCATTCATTCTGATTCTAGATCTACCATAGAGATTCTAAAGCAAGTGAATATAAATAAAAATCTCAACAAACATGTTCAAATAAGATATAAATCTGTACAATGCCTGATAGGCAAAGTTGTGATCTTGGATTTTTTAAAGTCTGAGAAAAATATTGCTGACCCTTTGACTAAGGGATTATCCAGGAGTGTGATTCTGGATTCATCGAGGGAGATGGAGGTTAAGCCCATAAGAGAGGTCACTGACAGTGGTAACCCAATCCTTATTTGGAGACTTAGTCCCAATATTGGTTCAATGTGGTAGAAACAATATGGACTAGTGACACTCGTGTGGAGCATCAACCCAGATATATTCATATATCACTATGTAGCTTGTGCTACTACCCCTTCTCTATGATGACGATGCTCTTATGATACAGGTGGCTAGGCTGAGTTTTACTCTTAATAAGTCCAACGTGTGTATTATGGGGGTATTAAATAAACAGCTGTAATACCCTTTGAGGACTTACCCACGTAAGAGGAACGGATATGGTTGTGATTGGGGGGGCTGGGCTAACCCCTAGAAACTCTCATGAGTTGGTTATTGTGAGTATGGCCTTTAACGCTCAACCCGCTTTGCTCAATAGATGAAGACGTATTGTGTGTGTTTTTGTTAATACCTGATTCAAGGGGCCTAATTCAAGGCCTAGTCCATTATGTCCCTCAGGTGGTGATAACCTCACTAAGATAAGGTTTAAAGCAGGAAGCTACCTCTCCCAAATTCAGCATACGAAACGTTACCCAACCTATATTTGTTTTGTGATTTATTGGTTTATTAATTTTGTATTTTCAGTCAATATTACTTTTGGGGGGGGGGATTGTTGGATTTTGTTCATGAAAAGATAATTTTGCCTTTGTGAATAGTCTCACATTGGAAAATGAAAGGACGTCAAAGAGGATTATATTGCTTCAGTTAATATTAGGTTTTGAATAGTGTTTTTCGGCTTTATATTGCTTGGGCTTTGTATAACACACACGCGCGCGCGCCACGCCTCATCTCGTGACGCCGCCACACGCACGAGCGCACCACGCCATGCCGCATCGCACACGCACGCGGTTTTACCTCTCAAGTTTTATTTTTTTCACGTTTTACACAAGTTTATAACGGTCGCGGGAGTTATGAAAACGTAATAACGGACGCGGGATCTTTGTGTAACGTGTGCGGTTTATCAGCAACGGTTAAGAGCTCTAGGGGCTATATAAGGAGTTGAAGCTCATTCGTAGAAGGACGCAGCAACAAGAAGACTTCTCTCTTTCCCTTAAAAATTCGGAGAGCCTCTTTCATTCTCTCAAAATTGCTCTGCTACTATTTACTTATATTTTTTTCGGGCAACCATCTTCGTATCAGCAGAAGCTCTGCTACTCTCGCCCGAGTACAAACGCCGGTCATTTTCGCGGGTTTTTACCGCTAGGTGGAGAGGATCGACTGCACCAGGGAGATAGGCGGGTCCTCTATCTTCTAGGGAAGTGAATCACGACTGCACCCTTTCAGACCAGATTTTTCTAACCTCAAATTTCAAATTTATACTTTTTGTTTATTTTTTAGCAGCAAAACCTTCTTCAAACAACACTGTAATGAATCTGAAAACACTGTTCTTATCAAAATTTCCCCTGCTAATGGTGATTTGAACTTTTATTAGATATTTCACATATATAGAACCTTTCTTGCGCTATTTAGGAAAATTAATAAAACTTGCTAATTGGTACATAATTTTGTTAACTGCTTTGGATATTCAATTTGTGAATAGTAATAAAAAATTTATTGCTAAAATTTTTATAAATAGTTATATTTAAAATTCATATTATCAATTTGATGATAGATATATCTCGATAATAATACCTGCAACAACGCATATGCTTAATACTAGCTAGTTATAAGTCTCTATCATTCATTGTACCTATTTTAATTATATACTGTGCTTGAATAAATTGAAGTTTTTATTGTTTTCTTACTGGTTCTTCAGGTTTGAAATTTTGATGATTAAGAAAAAGAGATGTTGATAATCACATTTTATTATAATTTTATACCCTCATTATCTATTTTATATGAATAAATATGCCATTAATAATTATTTTTATCTTTAATTGCAGGTTAATAAAGAATAAATTCCAAAAAATCTCATCTCTCATCAAAAGCCCTTGACTTAATGAAGAAATAAAGCAAAATAGAAATCAAGAAGCCCATTAGAAAATCAAATTGTCAATTTATCCAAAAGCCCAAAGCAAAAGAATCAAGCCATGAATTAATGAAGCCCAAAACGCCAAAGCCCATGAAGCAAAACCTTACCTCTTGTATGCATTATGAACAATCTAAAAATCATGCTAGAAGCTCATGAAGCAAACGCCCAGAACCAAAATAATAAAGCATGAATCATGAAGAAATGAAGCAAAGCTCAAAGGAAAATCAAGAAGCCCAATGAAAAATCAACAAGCAAAAGGCCCAAGAATCCAAGCCCAAAAGCTCAAAGGCTAAAAATGATTCCTTAGGGCTTAAGTCTTCATCCAAGGGCTCTCATTCATTGTTGTTTACTATAAATAGGGGTAGAGAGTGAGGGGTTAAGGTGTGTGAAAATTTTTATAACTCCATTTGAAGAGGAGGGCTACTCTTAATTGAGAAGGCCTTCCAAATTTGTAACTTTTTATTACAATTAATAAAAGAATTTTTTCACCACTTTAAATTTTTCTTTTCTTCTCTTTGTTGGATGATGAAGATGGAGATTAATTTAAAGGTTTGTTTTTCTTATTTCTCTTTTATTCCTTATTAGTTTAGATTTATTTTCATGCTTGTAATTAGATTTTATTTTTTTGTTTAAATAGCCAAGAGGCTAGAACCCTCTTACCTTAGATTAATTTTATGCTTATAAAGTAAATTTATTTTCTTGCATTTAATTCTTGCAATTTGTTTTGTAGTTTAGATTTTATAATTTATTTTGTAGTTAGATTTTAATTTCTTGTACTATTCACATTGAGGCTAGAAACCCTCTTGGGTTTAGTTTTTCTTTTTGTTTATTTTTATTTTCTTTGATTCGCCTTTAGGCTAGAACCCTCTAGGGAATCACTATTTTCTAAGAAGTGGATTCAATTCTAGATTACCCATATCTTTAATTGAATCCGCCATCTTTACCTTCTTGAATTTCTTTTTATTCTTGAATTTTCCTTTTTGATTCTTGATTTTATTCATCTCTCCTTGTGAAAATTATTCATTCATTGTCACACTTACTCTCACTTATATTTTGTGCCTACTTACACACTATCATTTTCACTCTCCTAATCTATCCACAATCACATTCACTCATCACTCCTATTTGTCACGCACACAACATAAGAACCAATTTTATATTTTCTCCTACAAAACACCTTCCTCGTAGGATCGATAACTTTTTATACTATAACTTGATTGATTGTGCACTTGCAATTTTTGGGTATATGTTTATGTCGCATCAGATGTTCGCCTTCAATCACAGTTGCTTCTCAAACTTGACAACACGTGTTACGTATTTTTTATGAGAACTATTGATTAAATCTTTGACAAGACCAAAGGAATCTTTAGAGGAACGTAATACAACTTTGTAAGACAATAAGACGGAATAATGGTATTGTAAATTATAGATGTTGCTGATTTTTTTAGCTTTGCTAATTAACATATTATTACTCTATTCTTGAAAAACATACTGTTTAGTCTTTCTCTAATGGTTATACATAGGTCTGTCCATCCGGTCCGGCCTGACTCAAAAAACTAGGCCCGTGCCGGACAAAACTGGAGTTCGAACCCGGGCCCGGGCCTAGGCCTGACCTGGTCGGGCTCTGGGCCGGCCCGGGTTTTGTCTGGTTTTTTAAATTTTTTAAATTTTTTAAAATTTTTAAAAATCTCTTTAAAATCTAAAATATATAAAAAATTACAAAAAATAAAAATAAAAACAATCATATTATTAATAACTTGAAATGACATAAATTACAAATACAAAATATTATAAAAATAAAAGATGATAAAAATAACTTCTTTATTAATAATCAGTAAATCTTTTATAAGTATAAATTTATTTCGGAATCCATCGCATCACAATAGATGAGTACATCCCAACTAGGTTGGCACCTACTCACCTATATCACTATCATTTGGAATTATTTTTAAAATAATTCATTACACATTTAAAGCTAAGAAATAAAATTACAATTTGATGAATACTGTTTAATCTTTATATCTATCTGCTAGTCCCAACTCTTCAAATTTATCTTCAATTTCAGCCTTTCGATCGATGTCTTGCGTTCGCTTCTTGTACCTCCACCAATCTTGTAAGCACATTACCGCTTGTACAGTATACGGATCTAAGCATGTTTTGTGGTCGTCAATCAAACATCCTGCTGTGCTGAAGGCGGATTCTGAAGCTACCGTCGAAACTTGCACTGTTAGTAAGTTATGAACAATAGTGGAAAGTATATGATATGAAACTGATCCATATACTCACCTCCATTGCAAAACATCTAAAGTATTTCCTTGACATTTAACTAAAGAAGCTGATAAATATTCATCTACTTCAGAAACCTCCAACGATGATCCAAGTCCAGACCCACCAGTTAGCTCAGCTACCATTGCATGCCTATCAAAACTTACACTTTTACCTCGGCTTGAGCTCGAAGGTGCCGAAGCTGCAGACTGTTGTGCAGCTATACCATGTCTAGCTGCATCCTCATCATATAATATTTGAAAATAATTTTTAATAGCTAAATGATGAGAAGTAGCAGTAAGGGTGGATCCATCATCTAAGTCTATAATCTGTCCACCATATAATGATTGTAATAAACTTCGAATGCCAATATCCTTCAAACATGGATCTCCACGAGCGAAGACTCTGACAATAATTAGGTATCACAAATGTGATCTTAGATCGTAATTAGACGTCCTGTGGCTGGCTCTGGCCCGGCGTCAAATTTTGACATAAGAACATGCTTCTTCCCATTAATATGCCTCACTTAGAGGAATAGGGGCAGTTAGGGGTGCATTCGATCCGGATACGGCTCGGATATGATGCTTATCATATCCATATCCACTTACCCATCTCGGATATGGATACGGATACGGATATACCTCGGTAAGAAAAATTTATAACCATATCCGCTAAAATCGGATATGGTTACGGATATACATGTGGATACAAAACATATATGAGAAAACTAGATAGTATTGAGAAAAACATAGTTCATGTGATACAAAAGGGTTTGTTAATATGTCCATTATAATTGAAAAGTTAAGATTAGACATTTTGATCATCAAAATTAACCACAAATCCATAATCTAATAATAGAAACTATCATAAGAGTATGACTAATATGTATTCGGATATTTCGGATACGAATACAGATATTTCACTACAAAACCATATCCGTAACCATATCCTATCGGTTATAGATTTGAGTAACCATATTCATATCTAACGGATACAGTTAAAGATATTTTCTCAGATACGGATACGGTTTAGCACCCCTACGGGCAGTTCTTATCTTCGTGGGGAAACGTTTAGTTCCCTAAGTTTTGTAACGTCAGAGGAACAAGGGCTGTAGCTTAGTGCAGCTCGTGTCTATTCCTCAAGCATAATATTACCCATATCTTAGGAGTAAGAGTAGTAGCAAATAGCTACAAATACCCATCATCCTTGTAGTTAGGCAGTCTTGAATGTCGCCTTCATGTAGTAGAGTCTTCGATCAATGAAAATAAACTTTTCTTCATGCAGAAATTGTCCATTTTTTGTAAGCTTGATTTGTTTGTACTTTTGTAGTGAATCTGAACTCTACATGGCTTGATCTTTACATGGAGTTATTGTATTTCGAAGTGAAGCTCAGGTTTCATTGTGCTGGTGAGAGTTAGTTTGAAGTTCACCAGATGAAGTCCCAAACAAATTTAGTTAAAGTTTTACTCAACTTGGAGACTTAGTCAATTTTGCCAAGTTATTTTGGTGAGGTTCACCATGTAAAGACTCAAAAAAATCGAGTTGTGATTTTCTCAATTTGGAGACTTAGTAAAATTCACTATGATGTTTAGACGAGGATCGCCTTTGTGCCCTATTGAATCTCCCGAAACAGGGTTTTCATTTGTATTTATAAGAATAGCTTATTACAAACTAACGAATCAAAATTACAATAGAAGCGGAGGGAAGGCCCTCCTTATTTAACATGGGGACTTTGGTAGCTATAGGACGCCTCGCTCAGTTCTCGCACCGAGTCTGCTTCCCTTGGATGATTCGACCGAGGTTGCTGGTGAGCTTCAGTACGTAGTAGAAGCTCGTGTTGATCGAGTTCGAGTTCACGAGCTTAATGACTACCAAAGTCGAAAGATGGGAGAGGATGCTATAATGCAAAGGTCATGCAAAGAGCTTGTCGTCAACCCCGTCGAGAGTTGAGAGCTGTGGTTCAGCTAACTGATCAGTTAACTGTGAGCTAACCAAACTGCTGAACCTCTTCTCCGTGGCCGGAAGAAGTTCTTAAATAGAGGAGAGAAGACGTGGCCACTCCTTGAATCATGGGATATGACCATGTACTATTGGGAGATACCATGCTCCTCACTTGTACCATGAGTAGCCGTTTGAGGGGCCCAGAGCACTGTACTTTCCTCCTTCACGTTGCAGAAAATGGGAAGGCCTATCCCTGTACGTGGTATAGCGGCTGCCAAGTACTCTGGCGAGTTTGACGAGCTTTCTGTTTGCAGGTGAGTTCGGCTCTTGACTCGTGCAGGCGAGGAGAGCTTCATCCAAGCGGACTTGGCGACTGCATGGATTTGACCAATCACTCGTACTGTGAGTGGCTACTTGATGGGCTCGGAGTACTGTGCTCCTTCCCTTCACGTCGTGGGAACTAGGAAGGCCCGTCCCTGTACATGGTATAGTAGCTGCCAAGTACTCTAGCAAGTTTGGCGAGCTTACCGTTTGCTGGCGAGTTCTGCTCTTGACTCGTGTAGGTGAGGTGAGCTTCATGCAGACGGACTTAGCGACTGCATGGATTTGACCAATCACTCGTACTGTAAGCGGTTACTTGATGGGCTCGGAGTACTGTGCTCCTTCCCTTCACGTTGTAGGAACTGGGAAGGCCCCTCCCTGTACGTGGTATATCAGCCGCCAAGTACTCTGGCGAGTTTGGCGAGTTTGTCGTTTATAGGCGAGTTCGACTCTTGGCTCGTGCAGGCGAACCAAGTAGGCAGGCGGATTTCAGTCACTTGGATGATGTCGACTCGTGCAGACGAGTCACTCATGTAGGTGAATTTGATGGTTGCATGGTCTTGACTCGTGCTGGCGAGTCAAGTACGCGTGTGAGCCCTCAGTATGATGAGTTGTCGAGAAGTTTCTCTTAGGCTTAATGCTAAGGTTTCTACTCTAACCTTTAGCCACTTGAGGCATGGGTTTGAGTTAATCGTAACTGTCAGGTCACAGTTTGGTTATATCGTAACGATTTTTACTAAACGACCGTTACCCGTGGGTGCGTCCGGAGGGTGCCTCAATGGGTTGTATCGCTCGGCAGGTCTGATCATGTAGGTGAGACTACTCCATCGCTGGTTCGAAACTTTAGATGAGTCGGACCACTCGAGATTCATCTTTTGAGGCAAACTAGGCCTAACAAATGAGCTGTTCGAGTGAAAGTTATTTTTACTGGCAAAGCGAACTAGACATTTGCAAGTGAATTTCGTCTCACAGGTGAAATTTGAAAATCTGGAGGGCAAGTTCGCCATCTTTTCGCAGGCGAACTTCTTTCTTCAGGCGAAATTCGAATTGATAGAAGGCGAGCCACGTGTTCATCAGCAAAGCCCTATGCTTCGTGCTTTCCGGCTTAAGGTCACATGGATTCTTTAGGTCACATTAAATGCGATTTGACGAAGTGACATCGCTTCTGTGCGCCTTGCTCGATGACGAATCATTATCGTACTTTTTGACCCCGACCGTTAGATTCGGTTGCGAATGCTCTCTTGGTTCGGGTCCCGAACTCGACTCGCCCAACCCATTCTTCGTTTCGACGGTTTCTCTGTAACCGTTAAAAATCGAACTGCTGAGAGCGATACGGATCGTCGATTTCGATCGTGGCCATGTCGTTCAACCGCAGACATCTCGCCTTTAAATAGACTTCGTCTTCTTCTTTTGGAGACTACCGTGCTCAAGAATTTCTACCCGCTCAAACCTTTCAAAGAGAAAATCTTAGGTTTCTTTCCTGACTTTTTGATATGGCGCCAAAGTCTAAGAGGTTCGTTTCGAAGAGAAAGGGCCCAGGCGGTTCTTCTAGTGATGCTGCCGCTGGTGCGGTTGCCAGTGTCTCTGGAGCGTGTTCGGGTAAGTTCAACGACTTTGCTTTGAAGAACGACGCTGAATTGAGAAGACGAGCACTGTTCGTTCGTCTTCTTTTACGGGTTTTGCTATTCTTGATAATTTCCATGATTTTGGTGAATTTCCAACTTTTTAGGCGGACTCGACCTTTGCTAGGTGAATCCAATTCCTATCAGATAGCCTTATCTTTTATCAGGGGGACTTAGTCTCGTCAGGCGGACTTAGTCTCGCCAGGCAAGATCCGTTTGCTGAGATTCGCCTGTTTAGAGGACTAGGAAGTTTTCTGATTCTAATTGCCAATTCTGTTCTAATCCCTTGACCTTGTTTTGCAGCCATATTTTCTGATGAAGCCTCCCGAAGGGTGTTGTCATTGGTCTTGCCGGTGGCTAGGGCTATGCGGCGCCCTCCCGATTCCCTCTTCTTGATCCAGTGCCCGTCTTTGCTGCTGACAAGCTGGAGGAGTTGGTCAGGAGAGTGACTGATGGGCATCATCTTACGCTGCGTGAGTTGATTACTAATGCAGCGTTGACAGACGTGGCCAGGAAGGAGTTGAAAAAGCCCTAGTTCATGTTTGACGATGCCACAGCTGACCCTTCGGTTCTGTTGCTTGGAGAGAGTAAATGGCTCCGTATTATGGATGGGGTCCATTACTACCTTCCTAGTATGCCGAGGGGGTTTTCGATCGTCGAGTTGCGGTCGCTTGCGGTCCCGAGATCGATGAACTGAGATCTAACTCCTGCCCAAGATGGGGTAGTTTGCGGTGTCTTCACAAGGTTATCTGCTGGGTACGGGGTTGACAGCCCTTGTAAGCACGTGGTCGCCTTGCGTCTCGGCTTGCTGAATAATGAATGGTCCGTGGGGGAGACGACTACAGTGGTGGAGACTTTCCGCCACTATTTCTTCTAGGTAGGGAGGCAATTCCCTCCGAAGGACTTTAAGGCTTCGGGATGGATTCATTCTGTGCCTGGCAGTGGCACTTGATGGTCTAAGATCACCGAGTACGTCTTGACGGAGAACTCTGACCTTGCGGGCTCCGAGCTGTTCGTAGCTATTCGAGCCACCCAGCATGGCCTGAAGATCAATGCCCCACAGTTCCATAGTATCTTGGAACTCCACTGTCCGGATAGTAGTATGTTCTTTACTCCTAACGGCGAGCTTGGTGTAACCCTCCACGATATGCACGATGTGTCGGGGTTGCCTTTGGGGAGCTTCCCCTATAAGGAATACGTACCGGGTCAGAATGAGATCGACTATCTTTCGAGTCAGTTCCCCCTAATGGTTGAGACCTTATGGGAGTTGCTCGGCCACTACCACATTTGTCTTGACACCTTGGGCACGATGGACCACAAGGGCAAGAAGAAGAGGGCTCTCGGGATTAGTCACAAGAACTGAGCTGACTACCTATTCCCCAAGAACGACGTCAAGGGGAGGCCTACTCTACCACTGCTGCTTCAAGAGGATGCTACCGCCAACACTTCCCTCGAGGCAAGGGTCCGGCATGAGGCGGAGGACAAAGCTCGCGCTATGCATGCGGAGAAGATAGCCGTAGTCAGAGCTAAGCTCGCGTCTTTTAAACTCCTAGAATAAAGTCGTAGGATAGGAATAGATTCGAGATGTCCTGCTTGATGTTTTGTTTCCTGAACGTAATGTTGTGACTCACCTAATTGTAAAGTCATAACTTTGTTCAAATGTATTGTCTAGAAACATCTAATGAACTTCGTACTTTCTCGTTGCGCACACACTCTTTTCCTATTTCATTGTGTCGCCATTCAGCGTCTCACTCATGCGATGGGTAGACCCAATTACTGGCGAATTTGTGCCATTAGCGAAACTCAGCACAGGCGAGTTTGTGCTAAAGGCGAGACTCAGCGCAGGCGAGTTTGTGCCAAAGGTGAAACACTCAACACAGGCGAGTTTGTGCCCAAGGCGAGACCCAGCGTAGGCGAGTTTTATACCAAAGGCAAGACTTACGCGTTGCCGAGTTTGTGCCACACGTGTAACTTAGCGCAGGCGAGTTTGCACTAAAGGCGAAACTCATCACAGCCGAGTTTGTGCCAAAGGCGGGACTCAGCGTAGGCGAATTTGTGATACTCGTCCGTCTGTGGACCCAAATGCTTGCCAGCTAGGGTGATGTGGGTGCGTCTGTCTTCATTTATTACGAAGTGACGGAACGCTTTGCCTTCCGCGCTTGATCCGAACGGTCGGTTTGGAGTCCCAAGAGCCGATGTTTTTATGGGCGTCGAGCTCAAAGCGTTGCAGGAGATCTAAGCCGGTCGATCTATTTGAGGCAGTGAATCTCAACCGTTGAACCCTCAGCTATATAATGTGCTCGCCGTTCTCTTGGTAGAGTTCTCACGCTCACGAAAGTTTTCCTAAAGAAATCATTTTCTTTTCAGAAAAAACTTTTCTCGTCCCGATCAATGGCTTCGGAGTCTAGCCATAGCGTCTCCGAGGGGGAGGGTGTCGGCTCCTCCTTTACTGCTGCTGATGTTGGCATGAGGCCGTCTTCCCCCGTAAGCTCGACCCAGGGGTCTTGTGCTCTAGCTCCAGCACTTAGTCCAGTGCCCGCTATCCTCCAGAAGTTGGAGGACGCTCTACGCAGGACGACTACCGTCATCAACCAAGATGCCGTGAAATAATATGACATGCTCCCCTTCGTGGAGGAGAGTCTGGAGGAGCTCCGACACGTGGGTGGTCCTTCGCTTGCTCGGCGATGTGAGTGGGAGCTCTATCGTCTGGAGGGGCTGATGTACCGTCTGGAGGAGCTGGCACATGCCGACTCTGAACCGGCGCCTCTCGCGATGAGCGCTCTGTTTGAGCGCGAAGACTTGGCGAAGCGGATCCTTAAACAAGAGGCTTCACTTAGACGCCTTCACAGGCAACATCGCGCTATAATGGCAAAGATGGACGCCTATCTGGATGTTGCCTTCTTCATGGACGTCAGGTCCCTCGAGGGAGAGGCGAGGCTGAAGAGGCTCGAGCGTAAGAAGGTGCGGGTCTATCGTGCTATCGAGTCGGAAGAAAGGGCGCTCCAGCTCCTTCGTCAGGAAGAGGAGGACAGCGAGGCTGCTTTCGTCAGACTCCAGCAGGAGCAGGAGACGGACGCTTGGGCTAGGCGGGCGGATGAATTTGTTGGCGTCAAGGCTAAGATTGTCGCCTTCAGCCTACTAAAGTTTATTTAGAATGTTCCTTCTTTTACGTACACTGCTTGTAATTACTTTTTTGATGATGCTCGTTGTATCACTGTTTAGAACATCATGTCTTTAAACTTGGCCTAGGATGGCCTTTTATGCTCTATGTTATGCACAGCTTTTTCTTTATTTTCTGCACTTAGAACTTTTTTTTATCGCTAGCGGTCACTATGTTGGACTCGCCTTCACTGTCTGTTGCGCGCCTGAGTTGAGCTAGCTACGCTACTTTCCGCTGTGTAGAGGGCCTTCGACGGGTTTGTCTTAGACTCGGTTGCTAAGACCCTCTTCCGTCCTCACAGCGTGGGGTCGGGTTGATTCCGACTTTCACGTTGTAGTTCGGACAAATTCAGGATGTTAGAAAATTAACAATCTAACCCAAATAGAACGGTTGCTTTGTGCATGCGACCAAATCAGTAGTCCTAACAATGACTTGCCATTTGGCGGGTTGTTGTTTGGGGGTCGATTGGAGCATGTCGCCTGGTAAACCGCCCTTAATGAACATTGTTGCCCCCAAGGACGATGATGTTCGGATAATCGAATCGTCAAGGGCGTAGGAGTGTGATGATTGATCGTTGTAGAGGCCGTCGCATGGTGGGCCGCTACCCATCAATTGTTCTTAGAGAAAATTAGAACATTCGGAATAGGTCGGGTCATTCAGGGACGGGGGTAGCAACATGTCGTATGGTAAGTTACTACTTGGGCAGTGTCACTCGTAGGAGTGACGAGGCCATCTATCCGAGGTGATCATTAACCTGATAGGATTTTGTTGTGATCGGAGCAACTATGAGGACCTATCATCCAATGGGAGGGGATTGATTGGTTGATGTTGCCAGAGGTGTAGTGTTAACATGACAAGATTATTTGTTACGATTTGAGCAACTCGGTGGACTTACCATCCCTTTGGAGGGGGCTAGCAAGTTGATTTCGTCAGAGGTGGGGATTAACATAACACTGGGAGTTTGTCCCATCGTCCTATTAGAGAGGATCAATGGGGGAAATTTAGAGGGGACTATCAGAGGTGGAAATTAACTTTACAGTGGACCTTGGCCGTAACTATAGAAAGATTTGACCGGATGACAGAGTATATGAGTGTAGGAACAGTTTAGCCTCGTGTACCAGTTGGAAGGGGTGAGGACCAGTTTAGACTCGTGAACTAGTAGGAGTTTGAAGGGGCAGTTTAGACTCATGCACCAGTAGGAGTTTGAAGGGGTAGTTTAGACTCATGCACCAGTAGGAGTTTGAAGGGACAGTTTAGACTCATGCACCAGTAGGAGTTTGAAGGAGCAGTTTAGACTCATGCATCAGTAGGAGTTTGAAGGGGCAGTTTAGACTCATGCGCCAGTAGGAGTTTGAAGGGGCATACTAAGGGTAGTAATTCTTTAGAAATTTGTCGTTGATAGGTATCATGATCTTATCACCGTTTGGTTTGATGAGATGATAAGCTCCATTCGAATAGACTGTCTCTATCACGAACGGTCCTTCCCATTTGGGCTGGAATTTGCCTTTCTTATTGGATGTGAGAATCATCGATCATCGATTGGCGAGTACCAATTCTCCCTCCTTGAAGGATCGATGCTTGACCTTCTTGTCAAAGGCCTTAGCCATTCGGGCTTGGTAGAACGCAATGTGTTGTTGGGCTTCAAGCCGTCTCTCATCTAACGCTTCAAGTTCCGCGAGGCGTCATTGATGATTACCCTCGGTTGTCATCCCCATAGCTAGGGCGACACGGAGGGATGGAATTTGAATCTCTAATGGTAACACGGCCTCGTATCCATATACTAATGAATAAGGCGTGTTACCAGTCTGTGTACAAACCGTTGTGCGATACGCCCATAAGCTCTCGCTCAGCTTTCCATTCCAATCACGCTTGCTATTGGAAGTCAGCTTGGTTAAGATCTTAACGATTGATTTGTTGAAGGCCTCGGCCAAACCATTCGCCAAAGGGTTGTAGGCTGTAGAGGACAAGTTCTGTATTCAGAACTTGTCACAAAACCAAGTGAACGCATGATTAACGAATTATGTGCTGTTGTCACGAATGATACGCTGAGGTATCCCATATCGGTATATGACATGATGCCTGATGAGCTTAATCACGTTATTTGTTTTGACTTCTCTTAAAGGGACGGCTTCGGCCCACTTAGAGAAGTAGTCGGTAATTGCGAGGATGAAGCGATGACCTCCTACTGACGGTGGGGATATTGGTCCGACAACATCCATCACCCATGCTTCGAAAGGCCATGACAAGGTTGTTGGGTGTAGGTCTTCAAGAGGTCGATGCATGTAGTTGGCGTGGATTTGGCAAGTGTGGCAACGCTTGGCATAAGCAACCATGTCGCTAACCATCCCCGGCCAAAAGTAGCCTATCCTCCGTAACCGATCCCAAAGCTTGGGTCCGAGCTGGTGAGCTTCGTAAGTGCCATCATGGGCTTCACATAGAGCTTCTTGTGCTTCTGTCTTTGAAAGACATCGAAGTAACAAACCGTCATACGACCTTCGATACAACGTCTTTATGGTCGAATCATAGTAGAACCTTGAGGCGCGTCGGCGGATAGACTCTCGCTCCCTAGCATCTTCGGGTAGCATGCCATAGAGGTCATAATCAATGATCGGGATACGCCAATCTTTCGGGTAGGGCTGATCCGAGACCTGGCGAGTGGCATTTACTTCTAAAACATCTTTTGGTCGAAAGAGTCGTCGGCTTGCTACAGTGACCCATTGAGTCATTTCAAGTGGTTGAGCCAAGTTAGCCACTAGGGACACGAGGACATCTGCGTGTGTGTTCTGGGAACGAAGCACATGATCGATGCGGAAGCTTTCGAATGACTCCACTAGATTGGTAGCTGCTTTGTGAAGTGGGATCAGGTCATCGTTTCTAACTTCGTATTCCCCCGTCATTTGCTTGGCAATAAGCTGAGAATTGCCATAGGCCTCGAGATGTTTTATCTCTAACTCTCTTGCCAGGTCGAGTCTAATGAGTAGCGTATTGTACTCAGCCACGTTGTTGGTGCATGGCTCCGTTAGAGAAAAGGCTCGGGCTAGTATGTGTTTATGTGGGGAGGTGAGGACCACACCCACTCCTGCAATGATAGATCCGCTCGTGCCGACGCGAGACGTATCGTCAAAGAACATCTGCCAGGCTTGCGCTGGGGAGGTCGTCTTGACTTCGGGGGGTTCATCTTCCAAATCTTCGAATAGGTTAGTTTTTGTCCCTAGCGGATGACTGGCTATGAGATCACAGATAGCCTTTTCTTTGACTGACTTCTGTGGCATGAAGTGAATGTCGTTCTAAGATAGTAGGAGTGCCCATCTGGCAAAACGCTAGTTTAAGGCCACGGGCTGCGTTATTAAGACTCAGATGGGGTTCATCAGGGAAATGACGTGGATGGTTTGGCCAACTAGGTTGTGTTGCATCTTTTGGATGGCAAATACCAGGGCTAAGCATTCCTTTTTGACCATAGGGTATCGCCGTTCAGCACCCTATAGAGTCCTACTCAGGTAGTAGATACCCTGTTCGTGGCCAGCATCATCATTCTATGCTAACAAGGTCCCCAGAGAGTGCTCCATGGCTTAGATGTAGATGAGGAATGGCTTTCCTGATATGGGAGCTACCAGGATAGGTGGATTTGAGAGATAAGCTTTGATCTCTTCAAAGGCCCGTTGGCAAGGCTCGTCCGACACGAAGGAAGTACCTTTCTTCATCAGTTTGGAGAAGGGTTGACACTTATCCGAAAGATTTAAAATGAACCTCCAGATGTAAGCCAATCGCCCCTGAAGACCCCTTAGTTCTTTAAGATTTCAGGGCGGCTGAAGCTCTTGAATAGCTCGTACCTTATCTGGGTAAATTCGGATTCCTTTTGTTGTTACCATGAATCTAAGGGATTTACCGCTGGACATCCCTAAGAATGACTTCATAGGATTCATCTTGAGTTGGTGAGTTCTCATGAGTTCGAACATCACCCTCAAGTCTTGGAGATGGTCACCTTTACTGTGACTTTTCACAACCAAGTCGTTCATGTAGCATTCGACTGTCTTTCGCAGATGGTCTCAAAAGATCATGCTCATGGTGCGTTGGTAGGTTGCACCGGCGTTTTTAAGTCCGAAAGGCATGACCGTGTAGCAGTATACCCCTATTGGGGTCCTAAATGAAGTGTGTTTTTTATTCTCGGGGTGCATTTTGATTTGATTATACCCTGAAAACCCATCCATAAAGGACATCCTCTCAAATCTGCACGTATTATCGTTGATGATGTCCATGATGGGGAGAGGAAATTCGTCCTTTAGGCAAGCTGCATTGAGGTTTCTGAAGTCAATGCAGATGCGGATCTTACCATTCTTCTTCAGGAATAGAACAATATTGGCTTCCCAGTCGGGGTGTTGTTCCTCTCTGATGAAGCCGGATTCGATCAGCTTCTTCACTTCGGCCTCGATTGCGTCCATGATTTGCGGACAAAACCGCCTCTGCTGTTGTTTGACTGGTTTGGCGTCTGAGCCGATGTTGAGGCAATGCATGGCGACCCGTGGATCAAGGCTGGGTATGTTCTCGTAATTCCATTCAAAGACATCAATGTATTCCTATATGAGGGCAATAAGGTCTTCCTTCTCTTAGGGAGGTAGACTACCACTGATGAATATAGGCTTGAGATTGGTCTGATCGCCCATGTTCACTTGGAGGATTTCGTCCTCGGTAGGCGGTTCGCGTTGCTCGAAGCGACTATTCCACTGAGCGTTGACATGGCGGTCCCATGTCTCATCATAAAGGGGGACCTATCCAT
>BQKN01058895.1:0-41004 GCA_022839385.1 Asparagus kiusianus | reverse complement strand
AAGCCTTGAGGACTATATATAGCCTCAAAAATATATCTCAACAAAAATTAGCCGCCACAGTAAAAGGAATTTTTAGTTGACAGGTTGAGTATATCGGTCAACTGATAAACTAGCTGTTGCTATAAAGAAAACAAACAGCCATGACTCGTTCGACTGAAAAGCAAGATCAGTCGACTGAAAATACTATGCTCGCTCGACTGATTCAAGTAATAGGTCGACTGATTTGACTGTAAAATTAGATATTTTACAAACTCTTCTGGCAGGTCGACTGGTTAGATTTCTCGGTCGACCAAAAACTGATATTTTAGATACTTGTTTTTTCTTGAAGAGTTGATGCGGCATAATTATGTACCAAAATTGCAAGTGCACAATTGATCAAGTTATAGTATAAAAAGTTATCGATCCCATGAGGAAGGTGATTTTAAGAGATTATTAGAATTGGTTCTTATGTTGTGTGCATGACAAAATAGGATTAAAGAATAAGTGTGAGAGTTATGATGAGTGAGAGTGATTATTGTGAATATATGCAAGTGACAATAAATTGAATTTTAGAGGAGAGAAGAAAGAATCAAAGAATAAAATAAAAAACAAGAATAAAAAGAGAATTCAAGAAGGTAAAGATGGCGGATTCAATTAAAGATATGGGTAATCTAGAATTGAATCCACTTCTTAGAAAATGATGATTCCCTAGAGGGTTCTAGCCTAAAGACGAATCAAAGAAAATAAAAATAAACAAAAAAAAACTAAACCCAAGAGGGTTCTAGCCTCAAGGTGAATAGTATAAGAAATTAAAATCTAACTACAAAATAAATTACAAAATCTAAACTACAAAATAAATTGCAAGAATTAAATGCAAGAAAATAAATCTACTCTATAAGCATAAAATAAATCTAAGGCAAGAGGGTTCTAGCCTCTTAGCTATTTAAACAAGAAAATAAAATCTATCTACAAGCATAGAAATAAATCTAAACTAATAAGAAATAAAAAGAAATAAAAGAGAAAAAGAAATGCAAACCTCCAAATAATTCTTTATCTCCATCTTCATCATCCAACAAAGAGAAGAAATATTTAAAGTGGTAAAAAAATTATTTTATTAATTATAACAAAAGTTATAAATTTGGAAGGCCTTCTCAATTAAGAGTGGCCCTCCTCTCAAAATGGAGTTACAAAAATTTTCACACCCCTAACCCCTCACTCTCTACCTCTATTTATAGTAAACATCAGTGAATGAGAGCCCTTGCTTGAATCCTTATCCAAAACCATCAAAAATCAGTCATTGATCTGTAACTGATTCATCAGTATCGATACCAGCATCGATGCTGGAATCGATGCTGGTATCGATGCCAACATCAATGCCCCCACACCTAAACTTTTGCTAGTCCTCTAGCAAAGAAAGAAAAAGAAAACCTAACTCACTTTCGCAGGAATCGCAGTTGTATTTAGCGCATACAACAAACCTTTAAACCCCTAGGTTACCCTAGTGGACAAGTTGTAGTCTCGTGAGGGTTTGCAGTGAATATACCCACAAAATCCGGTCATCTTGCCAAAATAAAGAAGTTAGTAAAAAACTAAATTTACTTGATAATTGAAGCTAGTTATTACTCAAAAAATATTTTTATATATAACTCTAAGGTAAATTTCCTAGAAAATCTTCTCATTATAGCAATACAAAACCAAGCCAAACTTAGAAATTTAATTTAAAAGTTTTGAAAAGAACATGCTAACTCATTGTTTTCAAGTTACTTGATCTAAAATATTTTCCAAGACCATATATACAAATATAACTATATATATATAGTATTATTATTATTATTTTACTTTCTTTTTTTAACTCTTTCTTTCTTGGTGATTTTTTTCTACTTTACAGGCTTTCTAAGTAACCATTTAACGAGTTTTGAGCCAATTGATCCCAACCCAATTGGGCTTAGGTCATTAAGTATGGAAATACTCCTTGGGCTTAATTACTCAGTCAGCTTAGGCTTTATAAGATAGAATCAACTTGAATTCAAGAGTTTTTTTTTGTGCCCATTTTTCGCACTCTTCTTTTGCAATTCTATTTATTATTATTATTATTATATATGTATATATATTTTGAAAAATATGTAAATCAAGACACTTTGAAAAATTATTTTTAACTCTAAGCTAAGCATGCAAAAATTTCATTATTTTAAATAAAAGTCCAAGTTAAGGCTTAAGTAAAGTATACTACTTTGAAAATTATTTCTTAAGAAATTTATTTAGAGTTATCATAAAAGGTGAACTTAAGTAAATAACCAACTAGGGATTAAAAAATTTAAAATTTATCAAATAAATCAATTATTACTTAACTCTATCAATTTGACAAGTGACGATATTTTTATAAAATTTTTTTAAGGAAATGGAAAAAATGATAAAAATGCAACTAAAAATATAAAATAAAGAGAAAAAATAACTAATTCCCACCCCCACACCTAAATTTTGCATTGTCCTCAATGCAAACTTTATGATGCACAAAGTAAAGCAGATAAGAAGTGAAGTACTTATATTTGATCAGCTGATAAAAATCTGTAATTATCTGTGGTCTGAGGAGGATAGAATCAAAAATTTATTATTCTCTTCTTTTATTTCTTTTTTTTTGTTTTTTCTCTTTTTTTACAACGGAACAAGAAACTCTCAAACGAGAGAAGAATAAATTCTTTTTATTCTTCTAAAATAAACAAAACAAACAATGTAGAATAAAGTGTTCAACATGAAGAGCTCGTATTCTACATTGAATCCTAACTTATTGTTAAAAATTCTTCCTCGGATTTTAAACAAATTCAGAATGATATAATCAATAATGTGAAATTCCAAACATTTCAGTGTGTTCAATAATTCTTGCAACAAAGTAAGGTATGTATTATTGGTATCATGCAATTTGCATTTCTTAATAAACTTAGACTCTTGTACTATAAATTTTTGTTTTCTAACAACCAATTTTTCTGTGGCATTTTCCTCAACCCCAAGATTCATGGTTGAGTTCTGAAAATTTGGTTGTTGATTATTCTTCAAGAATCTAAGTTCATTAAGAAAGAGTTCTTCAAAATTTAATTCAAGGCAGCAAATATTTAACACAGTTTCATCATTCTCAATGATCTGATCTGCTTCTTCTAAAAACTCCAACTCTTCATCAAAAATTTTCTCAAAACTCAAATCAGACTCTTCTTCTTCTTCTTCTTTTGATCTTTCCTGAATGTAATTTATTTCTAGAGGCTGATTATTTGGTTGGTCCTCTGGATTGAAAATGTTTAGATCAGTAGTCAAATTCCCAAAGGACAGCTTCATTAGACCAATTCTACAGTTGATAAGAGCATTAGAAGTGACTAAGAATGATCGTTCTAAGATGACAGGTGTCTGTCCTTTGGGATTGGAAACGGGCCGTGTTTCCAAAACTACAAAATCTACTAAAAAATAAAATTTCCAATCTTAATCAGAACATCATCTAACTCACCCATAGGGACCTTGACAGATCTATCAGCTAACTACAAAGTACAACGGGTTTGGTTCGGTACATCTAGACCCAATTGCTAGTAGACTGAATATGAAAACAAATTGATACTGGCCCCTAAGTCTAAAAGCGCCTTATCAATGTGAGTATTACCAATGATACATGAAATGATAGGAGAACCTGGATCCTTACGTTTCAAAGGTATAGGATTTGAGAGCATATCACTGATATTGGCGGCTAAAAAAACTTTCTTTGGAACATTTATTCTTCTCTTCTTAGTGCATAATTCTTTCAAAAATTTGGCATAAGATGGAATTTGTTCAATTACATCTAAGAAAGGAATATTGACTTTAACCTGTTTGAATGTTTCTAGGATCTTCTCTTCTTGAGGGGAGTGTTTCCTAGGCCAGAGTCTATCTAGAAAAGGAGCAACTGGTCTAAACCTATCAAAAGCAGGCTCAGGTTCGAGTTCAGGTTCTTGGTCATCTGAGGGGGGTGATTGTTGAATAGATTCATCAGAAGGAGAAGGAGAAAGAATTTGTACTGGATCAAGAGTTTGACTTGGAGGAGTTCTTACTTGATTATCGACCTATCTACCAGACCGAAGTGAATGGATTGCATTCACTTGAGCTTCATAGGATGAACTGCATCCTGTGTCCTTAGGGTTGACCATGGGTTGACTCGGAAATTTTTCTTTCTCTCTTGTACTCACGGCACTAGCTAGTTGACCAAGGTGGGATTCTAATCTAGCTATAGCTTGAGTGTTAGAGTTGAGCATTTGTCCGGTTGATTGCATAAAGGAATTCAAAGTGTTAGACGTTTGAGTCAACATATCTATGGTTTGAGTGGAGGCATTAATTATGGTTTCCAAACCCCTTTCCAAGACATTGAGACGTTTATCCTGATATGGAGTGTGAGGAGTCTGAATTACAGCTTGATGAAGAGGAGACTGATTTTGATACGGCAGATTAGGTTGTTGAAATTATGGATGAGAATTGAAAGGAACTGTGATTCCCCTAGGAAATTGTTGGTTTAAAGAGAGAGTGAAGTTTTGAGTTCCGGAGTGAGTTCCCTGATTACATGCAAAGTTTAGGTGATTTCTACAACCTGGGTTGTTGTTTCCGTCAAAAGTTGCCTTTTCCATTGCTTTAAAACCTATTACACCTTTTATCGATTACAAGTTCAAACTAAAAAAAAAAGTTGATCTTTTTATAAGATCTTCTTACAATGAAAAATAAAGATTACAACTTTATCAAACAAAACGCAGCAGTAGTTTATCTCCTGTTGCTTCGCGTGGGATCTTTGCCTGTGCCGAGGACGCGTTAGTCGTTGGACCATCGCAGATCAAACCCGATAGACATTATAATTACACTCTTGTTTCACAAAGGAAACAATTGCAGAAGCGACAATCACTACCAAGCGAGATTGTGGCTCTTCTCGAGATTAAAACCAAGTTTAATCCGGAGGAAAGAAGCGAGATTGTGAGTACTTTTTCGTATAGTTTCTTCCGGTATTTGTTGAGCTTTTGGACTTAAACAATTTCACACTTCGTTGTAGAAGATTTTGCAAGCGACTTTATCTTTGACGCTTCTTCCCCTGATATTGACTTCTCGGAACCTACTCCGGGAATCAGGCTCGAAGAGCCTGTAGACGCTGGGACAAGTATTCCTGATGAGACCGACGCGGGTCATGATGTCGAACCAGGCTTATCCGAACAGGCTGAGAATCCAGGTATATTTAAAACCAGTAGTGCATCTTTCAGGTGGCGGGAACTGAACGATGGAGAATTCGTATCCCCGCTAACTGTTTCCATACTTCTTACTCTATTAGAAAAGCTGCAAGAGGTAGATCGAAGCGATAGGGTGCATGAACCTAGCGTCGCCGTTGAAGGTGAATCTTATTTGGCTTTTGTTGTAAGGTCTTTTGAGTCAAAGCAACTTGTGTCTTGACTTTTGAACTTTCTTGTAGATGTGATAACAGAGGGTTAAGGTGACGAGGGGGTTTCCCAAGACGCACATTTTGAAGAAGAGGGTCCAGCCTCACTTGATCTGGAATTGGCTTCTGACAATATGCTACTGGACGACATGTTGTGTGAACAAGCCCAATACGAGGCCGCCGATCCAAAAATCACCGCTGATTCGCCTACAAGTATAGTTCTTATTCCCATGTTTCACTTGTTTACTCGTGATCTTTCATTTAATCATCGAAGGATTCAAATCGTAGGACCAGTCATTACGACTGATACAACTACTCCTAACGGAAATTCTGGTGAATCTGAGGGTCTCGATTTCTTGCTTTTGGCAGGGGTTGTTATTAACGCTCGGTCATCAGGCTTCCAGCAACCACTCCCGGTTTCCTTGGGAATGCTAACTACTGTAGCTGCTACAACTATTAGTGGGAGTCCGACTGAACAGGCCGTGAGATCAACTGAAGAAGTTGGTGCTTCAACGACTACTGCACCCATAATGCTTCCTGCGACACATGAAGTTGAGCGATCAGAAACGGGTGTAGTGTGTTCGGTTAGAGGAAGCTCTTCGGGGACTGGTAAATCTCGTACGATATCTTTTTCTTTTATGTTTCTAACTTATTGTTACTGGTATATTCATGATTTTGTGCTTTCTTTTTCTAGGATCGTCGCCTCAACTACGCGCGGCCGTTGATGATTTATTATCTGATGACAACCCAGATAAGCTCCTCCTTTGCTTGGAAGTCGACAACTTCTTTAATTTTGTAGAGTCACTAATTGACAAACTTCTGGAGAAGAGGATCCCTTTCAGCCACTTTCGACCGGTCCTTGAGCGCAAAATAGCCTTAATAAAGGACACTGCCTCCCTCAACATAGCTGAAGCTTTGACCGACGATGTGAACCAATTAGAGCGCAAATTTGTGAAACTACAAGAGCTCCAATCTGTTGGTGCTTCTGGCTATGTTGCTATGCGAATGGAGGCTTGTCTGCAGACATGGCATGAATCTCAAGCATCCATTGGGCTTGGGATCCAGGCGTAGATGAAGCGTGTCGACCAAGCGGAGGAAGTTCTTTCCGAAAGATTGGCCCATTTACGTGAAATCGACTCTTTGTTAGCCTCCGTTGATGTCGAAATAGCAGAGCTTAAACAAAAACTGGCGGAGGCAAAATAACGAAAGGCTATTTTGGAGGTGACCAAGGCCGAGGAAGAGCATAGCCAAGCCGTGATGTCTAGCAAAGTGGCTCTCTCGAGGGAAAGGTTAGCCAAAATGGAGGAAGAAGCCGCCCAACTCCTATCTGATTCAAAGGACTCTTTCAAGACAGAGCTGCAGCGTGAGCTTGAATGTGCTTATGGCGAAGAGTTAATCAACTTGGAGCAACAAATTGTTAGTCATAAGTTCAATGTAAAGTGACTGTAGCTGTTGTATCTGAACACTTGCTTTTTGTTAATGATACGCGTATTTTGTTCAGTCTACTTTATTTCTTATTATGATTTCTCACTCTGTTTAGAATAATCAACCATAATACTTGTAGGATTTTTGGCAAATCCTCAGCCGTTAACGGATTTGACATGCCTTTACTGATTACCGTTTGAATCGGGCTAGCCTGTAAATTATCTAGATCCGTTTCACAAGTAACGTTGTGCTAAAGGAATGAACTCCTTTAGGCTTAATGCTACTAATTTGAATACGTAGACTTAGTCATTTTCTTACGGTAAAAGACTAACCGGCAGCGCGTATTAGGCGCCGACTTATCTCTGCTTAGGATTCGAGATAAAATTCCCCATACATGTAAAGTATGGATTATAGAGTTATTAGAATGTAATGTCGAACCAGATACTAAAGAGGATGAATTTTACATTCTATCTGCAGTCCTTCTTTTAAGGGAGAAGTGGACCCGATACCAAAGAAGAAGAATTTTATATTCTTATCCTTGGTTGCAGAAGAAACTTAAAGTGGGATCTCCATTTCAAGAATCTGAGAGATGAAACTAAGAATGGGATCTCCACCCTGAGAATCGAGAGGATTCAGTTAATCCTAACTTTTATAGGATTGGTTATCTGATCCGGAAGTAAGTTTTCTTGTTTATTAAGATTAGATTCGGACTCCAGCCCTAACTTTTATAAGTTTGGCTGGAGGGAAAGGAATGAAATATTTTCGTTTATCGAAAAGAAACTCGATCCTGGCCATAGTCATTTGACAGTTTTGACCAAAAAGGGATACTGAGATGACCCTAACTTTCATAGGTTTGGTCATTCGAGTGGAGTGAAATCATTCATTTATCAAAAGGGAAAATGACTTGAAAGTGGGCCCCTCGTTCATGAAAGGAATCGAGAGGAGATTTTGGTTGTGATCTTTAACTGTAACAGAGTTTGACCGTGTAGGAGTGTGGATACGAATCATAGTCGAAGTTTGACCAGACTTGAACTGTTTAGATGATAGGTCCTTTTTTAGAACAACCGATTGATTACGGGTTATCCTTAAGAATATTATATATGGTATTCTTCCAGGAACTTCCTGTTTTTTTTAAAAAAAATCTGTTTTGAGCGTACTAAGGATAGTACTTCTTCAAGAACTTGCCATTTATTGGCATCATGATCTTATCACCGTCTTTAGTGATTAAGTGATATGCACCGTTTGAGTAGATCGTCTCTATCACAAACGGTCCTTCCCATTTGGGTTGGAATTTACCCTTTTTCTTGGAATTGAGTATCATAGGATGCTGGATGGCGAGAACCAAGTCTTCTTCCTTAAAGCTTCATTGCTTAACTTTCTTGTCGAAAGCACGAGAGATTCTGGCTTGATAAAACTCAATTTGTTGTTGAGCCCGCAAGCGCTTTTCGTCTAACATCTCAAGTTCTTCGAGACGTTTCTGGTGTTGTTCTCCCGTTGTCATCCCTGTTGCGAGAGCGATACGAAGGGATGGAATCTGAATTTCCAAAGGGAGAACAGCTTCGCATCCGTACACTAGTGAATACGGAGTGGCCCTGGTGGGCGTGCGGACCGTGGTACGATAGGCCCAAAGGGCTTCGTTGAGTTTGTCATCCCAGTCTTGCTTGTTAATTTTTACGAGTTTTGACAAAATCTTTATGATTATCTTGTTGAACGCCTCGGCTAACCCGTTTGCCGTAGGATTATATGCTTAGAAGAGATGTCTTCAATCCTGAACTTTCCGCAAAATTTAATGAAAGCGTTGCTCACGAATTGAGGACCGTTGTCGTGTATAATTCGTCTTAGAACGCCATATCGATAGATGATGTGATGTTTGATAAATTTGACGACATCGCTTGTCTTCACTTCTTTGAGTAGGACTGCTTCGACCCATTTCAAAAAATAATCGGTAATTGCCAAAATGAAGCGGTCACATTTAACTAATGGTGGGAAGATAGGACCAACGATATCCATCCCCCAAGTCTCGAATGGCCATGAAGTAGTCGAGGGGTGAAGGTGTTCTGGGGGTGGTGCATATAATTTGCGTGTGTTTGGCACGCATGACACCGTCAAACGTAGTCAACCGCGTCTTTGACCATGGTTGGCCAATAATATCACATCCTTCTGAATCGGTCGCAGAGTTTAGGGTCGGGTTGATGTGCACCGCAGATTCCGTCGTGATCTTTTTTGAGAGCCTCTATGCCTCCCTGGTTGAGAGGCATCGAAGTAATAACCCATCGTATGCACGACGATATAGTGTATGGGTTGTTGAATTGTAATAGAATCTCGGAGCTCTTCTTCGAACCGAGTCCCTTTCTTTTACGTCATACGGCAAAATACCATGCACAACGTAGTCAATTATAGGAAATCTCCAGTCTCAGGGCTCGAGATCGATCCTAGTTGTATATGCTTCCTTAACGTTAATGGCACAATCTGGCACAAACAATTGGTGGGTTCTGACGGTAATGGATTGTTCAGAGTCAGGAGGTTGTTCCAAAGATACCGATAATGCTGCCAGTGCTTCTGCGTATGCATTCTGGAGGCGTGGAATGTACTCAATGAAGAATTGTTCGAACGAGTTCACAATTTCGATGGCCGCCTTGTGGTATGGTACTAAGTCTTGATTCTTGACTTCGTACTCTCTCCGGATTTGGTTGACTATTAGTTGAGAATAGCCAAAAGCCTCGAGATATTCGACCCCCAGCTCTTTGATGAAACTAAGTCCGATAAACAGTGCATTATATTCGACCATATTATTAGAACACCTTCCTATCAATGAGTAGGCTCGGGGTATCACATGCTTTTCTGGAGAAACTAGGACGACTCCGACTCCTACGAAGATTCTAGAATTACCGGGAGCGCTTGCTGTATTGGTTGCTCGAGAAGCTCCATCAAAATATAGCTGCCATACCTGTTGATGGCATGTAGTATTGACTTCGTGAGCTTTATCGGGAAAATCATCATACAACTCAGTTGTATCCGCTGTGGGGTTAGCCGCTAGAAGATCACAAATTGCCTGTCCTTTGACCGACTTCTGTTGTTTGAAGTACAACTCGTATTGAGACAGGAGTAGGGCCCACTTTGCTAGTCTCCAATTCATAGAGGCTGGTTGTGTCATGAATACTCGGATCGGATTAACGTTAGAAATGCATTCCTTCTCAATCATTGGATACCGAGACTCAGCACCAACCAAGGTTCGACTTAAGTAATAAATAGACTGTTCGTGACCGTTGTCATCGTCTTGTGCAAGTAAAGCACTTAACGAGTGGTTCATCGCTTTAATATAAATTAAGAACGGCTTACCTGACTTCGGTGCCACCAGAACGGGAGGATTCTTCAAATATGCTTTGATATCCTCGAATGCCTTTTGGCAGGCGTCATCCCAGACGAAGGATACACCCTTCTTGGTGAGTTTAGAAAATGGCTGACATTTCCCAGATAGGTTTGAGATGAACCGACGTATATAGGCCAGTCGCCCCTGTAATCCTCGAAGTTCTTTGAGATTTCTCAGGGGTTGCAACTCGTGTATTGCTTTTACTTTGTCGAGGTCGATGTGGATACCTGTCTTAGTGACGACAGATCCCAGAAACTTACCGCTGGACATTCCAAGGAAAGACTTGGTGGGATTCATTTTTAATTGGTGAGTTCGCATGAGGTTGAACATCGTCCTTAGATCTTTGATATGATCGTCTTTGATACGACTTTTCACTACCAAGTCATCAACATAGCATTCGACAGTTTTTCGGAGATGTTCTTGGAAGATCTTAGACATTGCCCGTTGATAAGTGGCACCCGCATTCTTCAATCTAAAAGGCATGACCGTATAGCAGAAAACACCTAGAGGTGTCCTGAATGTAGTATGCTTCTCATCCTCCGGGTACATCTTGATTTGATTGTAACCCAAAAACCCATCCATAAAGGACATTCTCTCAAACCTGCATGTGTTATTGATAATAACATCTGTGATGGGGAGAGGGAAATCATCTTTTGGACATGCATTATTCAAGTCTCTGAAGTCGACGCATATCCTTATTTTCCCATTTTTCTTAGGGACCGGAACGATATTCGCTAGCCAATCCGGATGTTGTTCTTCCCGGATAAAACCAGAGTCGATTAGTTTTTTAACTTCTTCTTCAATCGCTTCCATGATTTGCGGACAGAACCGTCGTTGTTGTTATTTGACAGGTTTTGCATCCGATTTGATTTTAAGACGGTGGGCTGCTACGTTCGGATCAAGCCCTGGCATATCTTCATAATTCCAGGCAAAAACATCTATGAATTCTCTGATAAGGGAGATTAACTCCTCTTTTTCATCCGGTGGAAGACTATCACTTATGAATATAGGCTTTGGATTCGCTTCATCACCCATATTTTCCTGGACCACTTTATCTTCGGTAGGAGGCTCTCTTTGCTCGAATCGGTCTCCATACTGAATATTTAGATGATGAATCCATGGGTCCTGCTAAGTTGGCAATTGATCGTCTTCTTGGATCATAGAAGGATCAGCCGTGGTCATATTCGACATCAGGCCTTTGAATACTTCTCCAAGGCTGACATCTGAGTCCCAATTAGAAGAGTCGGAAGAATACCCATCTTGGTTTGCTAAGTGGTCAATGACTTGCCAGTAACATTTGTCATCAGAAGCATAGCGTAGACCTCTTTTATAGCCATAATAATTATCGGGTTTTCCTTTCGGTACATAGGCCATACGAGGAGGGACTCGTGGGCCTCGACCAAAATAAAGACCTTCTTCGAGCGCAAAATTGTATCCCCATTTTTTCATGAAATCACGTGCTTGTTGACTATATCTGGATAAATGAAAGCCAGATCTCTCATCATCTTTATCTTTGTTTGAAGAGGGATACGATGGCGGGGATACTTCCCCTTTACCGAAAACTAACTCCTTTTCACCCCCGGCTTTAGCTGGGATGACAAAGGTTGTTCCGAACGAATCCTGGAAGCGCTTTCTCGTGAAGCAAGATGACTGAAGCGGCATGTGTAAATCGGGATTATCGTACAATCCCTGCATCACGTTAATCAAACACGATGAGTACTCTAAATCGCCATTTATTATTTCTTCGGCAAGTTGCCAATTACAACTGCCGTCTGACGATTCACTATCGTCAAGACCGATTACAAATGGTACAATGTCATTTAGTACAAAACCACCATTGTAATCAAACCCTGCTTCGGTGTCAGCTTCTCCCCCGCTATCCGTGTCTTGAGCCGATGATTCAGTATCGGATTCAGCACCGTAAAGGAGGCAATCGGTAAAGTAGTTTTCTAATCCTTTAAACGGTTGCTTATCTGCGACCACCGTTTTGACTTCATTATTGGCGTCTATATATTTTAGACACTGGTGAAGAGTAGAGGAAACTATAAGATTACCATGGATCCATTGTCGACCCAATAGTAAATTATAGAAAGTTTCCGCGTTGATTACGTAGCACGTAACCTCGGACTTTAAATCCCCCAGTTAGCATTTTATCCGGATTTTACCCAAAGGTCTAGATCCATTGGTATTGAACCTGTATATAACGGTACCTGTGGAAGCCAACTTGCTCGCTAGGATTCCGAGATTGTACATCAACCGGAGTGGCATGATGCTAACAGCGGAACCCGGATCGACTTGGACCCGATTAACAACACTGGAGCCAACGTATCCGGTGAAGTATAAAGGCCTATCATGCTTTAAATTCTTCACTTGCATGTCATCCTTAGTGAAAGTAATGTGAGGGAATTGCTTGGCCAATAAATTACAAAGCTGAACTGATGATTCTGTTTCTTCACAGACCGGCTTGACTTGAGCTAGGAACGCGTCAGAATCGGCTAAAGCTTCTTGCAAGAGCTCTCTGGGGTCTTTGGAGAGACGCAATAACTAATATAAAGTTATTCTTGCTGGGATGTTAGCTAGCTGAGTCATAACATCAAAGCGGTAAGGAGTATTTGAACTTCCTGGTTTATCTCTCCCAATGGGACGATTGAACCGAGGCTGCTTCGGGTTCTGAGACTCCTGAGGTTGAGGCTCTTTCTCTTTTTGTTTATTAGCTGGCTTCTGTTGAGATTTTCCAGCTGGTGCAGGGGGAGTTGTAACCACCCCTAGTTCGGTTAACGTCTTGGCATTTGTGTCAGAGGTTTCGAGGTATTTATAATGATATTCATTCCCACCCCTGGTGACAAAAGCCTCCCGTTCATCTTTCGAAAGTGACAAGGTGGGGATACCTTCATCATCTTTTTCAGGAATCGCTATGGTGGGACAGCAGGTTTTGCCCTTACTTTTAGATTTCTTTTTAGATGAGGATCCCGCCCATTGCTCATCTTCGAGCAAGTTCGGGTGGACCCAAAGAATTTCGCCGCTAGGAGTTATGTGTTGCACAAGTCCTCTCTGACAATGTCCATAAGGATCATCGTTGACGGTCTTCACTTGTACTTTATATACGGGCTCTGGCTGAAACCATGCCAGAGGGATAGAGCCAAAGCTAATAGAAACAGCATTCGCGCCCACCTTCTTCTCTTTAGACTGCTTCGGGGTGATGATTCCAACATCGATAAAGGCCTGAATCTTATCCTTAAGAGCGTAACATGTCTTCGTAGGATGATGGACTATTCTGTGGAATGCGCAATCATGGATCTGTAATTTTCTTAGCTCCCTCATGATCAGTGATCGGAAGCAGCTTAATTTTGTTGTTCTCCAGCAAATACTTGAAAATACCAGGGACTTCATCTTCCTTGAAGGAATATTCCTTCGGGAATTTTGGCTCAGAAGTTTTTTGTTACCTTGGAGGCCGTTGTTGCCATTGAGGCGTTTGTTGCTTTGGCACTTGTTGTTGTGGCTGCTGTTGGGGTTGTAACTCAAACGTCTGATTTGCATCTACTGCATTCGCCAGTCCCTTCCCTTTACCACGGGGAGTAAAGTTATGTTTCTGGGTATTATTTGCTGGTTGTCCCCTTTCAGCTTTCTTCCTTTTGAGGAAGCGTTCAGCCTGCTCTCCTCGCACTTTCAACTCCTTTCATGTTTTAGATGGTGCAGTGCCCATAGCTTCTAATACGTCTAAGGAAAGGTTGTTGTGGTATGTTTGGAGAATGAATTCCTCCGTGACCGGATCTCGGCAGTTCATTGCCTTGTTCTGGAAGCGCTTAACAAAGTTCTCAATGAGCTCTCCATCTTTCTGCTTCTCTTCAAAGAGTGTTCCGATCGATACTTCAGTGTCTCATCGTCGAAGAAATTAGCGAGAAACATGCTTTCCATGTCATCCCACGTATTGATACTCCCCGGCTTGAGACGGTGATACCAATTAAAGGTAGCTGCCCGAAGGGTTCCTACGAATGATCGTACCATCAGAGGTTCGTTGCCAGAAATGATCCCTAGGTGAGACTTGAAATAAATCAAGTATTGAGTAGGTGAACCCCTTCCATCGAACGGTGTGAAATTGATTAAGTTGAACTTTGTTGAGTATGGAATTGAGTCCCACTCTCTCGGGTAAGGACATGGAATGCCAGTCTTTTTTACCTCTTGAGCAGACATTAAAGCATTGATTTTGCTTTCCAAGTCTTTCATCTTAAGGTCTTCACCTACATCTCTCTTCTGGCGATTTTGGGGAGGGATATTGGTACCACCCACAGCGTTAAGGACATCTTTGGTGTTTTTATCCTCAGGTGGAACTTCGATATTGATATTTTCCTCTACTTCTGAATCGCTATCTATCTGATTGGTAGTCTAACGACGACTAGATTCACCGTGCTGATTTGTCAACTGCTGGAGTTGTTGGGCATGTAAATCTTTAACCCGATGCACGGGCATCTCCATTTCGATTTTAAAGTCCTCTTTCTGCTTTGCCAAAGCTTCTTGAAGAAGTTGAGCCATCTGTTAAGTAGTGATCATGAATGACTCTCGAATCTGTCACGTGCTGGATACAATGGCATCTGAAGTGATCGCAGAGTTAGCGTCTGACATTTCATCATCTGAGGACTGCCCTCTCTGAATTCTCCTATAATCCCTAGGCCTGATAGCCCTGGTTTGTAGCCGAGTTAATCGCTGAGATATTTGTGGAAAAGGTTCGGGATTGAAGCGTCGTGTGGACTTTCCTTTGTCCGTCATGTTAATCGTGACTTCTAAGAATTCACGTTCTTGAACAGCCGACTTCCTTTTACGGAAACGTCTTAACTTGTGTCCTAGTGTTTCTGTAGAAAGTCTCTCAAACACCGAGATCCTTTGCGAGGTAGTTTTGGAGCAGTTACACTCTGATAATACCGCCTTAATGAGTTTGGTACATGAACAAAGAGAATCCATTTCCCGAGTATTTCTCTTTCGAGATTTATTCATACCCCCAGCCTGATAGTACAACTCATCGATATGGTTATCAGAATAACCTATCTTGTGCTGGAAAGATTCCCCCATTCTGACGTCATCGTCTTCTGACAAACATAGCTCTCTTTGAGGGTATAATGCCTGGTCGTTGTTCTCAAGAGTCGTTCATTTGAACCCACGCCTTCGTGCGCGTGAGGACCCAACGGGCTCTTGGACTTCAACATGCAATCCGAGGCGATTGGTTATCGGTACTTTCTCCGTAGGAGAGATTTTTGACTTATTGGGGCGTCGCGTACGACCCCCACTCTGATGAGCCATCCAGGGTTCATTTTTATGCAAAGGACCGAGACGATCTGTAATATTCGCTTTGAATCGGGACAAGCCCGCACTGTCGTGAGGTCCTACTGAAAGTGAGGAATTCATCGGAACAGAAACAGGAGCTGTTGGAGACTCGAAGTTGGTCGCGGGAAGCAAAATTTCTGTAAACAGGGGATGAAGGGTTTAGCTGTGACGCGGGCCAGTGTTTGGTGGCTCGGCCTTGGTCGAGCCAGCGTTTGGTGGCTCGGCCTAGGCCGAGCCAGCGTTTGGTGGCTCGGCCCTGGCCGAGCCAGCAGCCGACAAGTTGGTTCTTTCGGACTTTGTCTTGGATTTCGGCCTCCAGATCTGACATGTCTTTGACAGTCTATTGTCCACTTTATTTGTTTGTAATTTCTTAGCCTCTTGCACCAGAATTCTTGCGTGCGCAAGTAAAGCGTGGCGCTTCTTGATCCGTTCTTCAAGAGTTGGACGTGTCCTCTTAACGAGACCCACTCATTCGCCGTTGATTTAGAACAGTCGCCCGCTCGCTGCCGTGGTGGTTGGTGTCTTCTAGACTTCAGATCCGCCTCATAGCGGATTCCATCAACGAACTCGGAAGCTTTGGCCAATTGACGTGTGAGGCGTTGACGACGTCTTTGACGCGCTCTCTTGGATAGGGTTGGCGCGTTTTCAGTGGTGGCTTCAGCTGTGCAAGGTGTGCCTTGAGCCACAGCGGGATGAAGATCTTGGTTTTAGACCTTCAGATCCGAGTGCCTCCGAATCTTCCTTGTGGAGTCTCTTCTATTCCCGCGAGGAGAGGATGATCGGGAAGATGAGGATAAGTATTCTTCATACTTTGCTTGGTCGAACTCGTACTCGACCTCCTCGTTGATCAGAATGATGATCTTTGGTTGCGACACTACAGGTTCAGCAGAAAAGATGTCGGCTCCCACTGTGGTCGCCAGTTTGTTTCCGTCAAAAGTTACCTTTTCCATTGCTTTCAAACCTGTTACACCGTTTATCGATTACAAGTTCAAACTGAAAGAAAAGTTGATCTTTTTATAATATCTTCTTACAATGAAAAATAAAGATTGTAACTTTATCAAACAAAACGTAGCAATAGTTTATCTCCTGTTGCTTCGCGTGGGATCTTTACTTGTGTCGGGGACGCATTAGTCCGTGGACCACAGCAGATCAAACCCGATAGACAATATAATTACGCTCTTGTTTCACAAAGGAAACAATTATGAAAGCGACAATCACGACCAAGCGAGATTGTGGCTCTTCTCGAGATTAAAACCAAGTTTAATCCGGAGGAAAGAAGGGGAAAGAATCACAAACCTTTCGTAGGGCTTTCTTTATGAAAGTGTTCGCCAAGATCTAATGATTCTCCTCGGGAATTCTTGGTTAGCTGGACAATTTGACAGTACCTCGCCTTCTTAACTTCAGATCCTCTTGAAAGAAAACCCTAGGCTTCTATTTATAGGCCTTTGGAGATGTCCTTTTGAAGAAGAATTCGTGTTTAAACGTCATCTGTAATTAATAACCGCTTAACCGCGTTTAGGGATAACTTGGGGAGGTCTTGGGACGAAAGAATCCTTAAAAATCATCGAAATCCGTGTTTTGGGAGGTTTGGGAGTCAAAAGGAGTTCTGGTGGCTCGGGACTGTGCGAGTCACCATTTGGTGGCTCGCATGGGTGCGAGCCACCATTTGGTGACTCGCGCATACACGAGCCCCCAAGTGGCGTTTCGCTCATTTTTTGATATTTTGGCGATTCGCGACCCCTCAAGTTCGCTTATTTTGCATACGGTTCATCGATTCGCTGACTTGTACATTTACTGATCCACTTCATACACTTACTGGTGTCGGATAAATTCCCTTGGCTTGGATAATAACGTTTATCGTCTTCTCGTTGTCTTGAACTGTGTTTGGGGAAGTTATAGGAAATTTTTAACGCCTACAGTTGTAGGTTGGAGAGAATTGATCATTTGCGTAACGCTGGAATGTAGCGTTGACCTGTCCTAATGGCTGATTATTTCGTAATAGAGGACATTCTTTTAAAACATGAGATGGTGACAGATAGTTATGACATCCTGAGGCTGAAAATTGATTAATTTGAGTCGGGGCTCTTTTCTTGATTTCTAAGGCTTCTAACCTACGCATGATTGTCGCCATCTTAGCTTCAGATGCAATGTTCGAGTCTAAGAAAATAGCACTGGACTTGGTTTGGGGAACTGATGACACTCGGTCATCACAGTGTTCCCATTGCATGGTTTTTTAAGAAAGACTCTCTAAAAACTCCTAAGCTTCATCAGCATTTTTCCTCATGAAATCCCCGTGGCACATTGACTCTAAGAACGTTTTTGAAGAATAATCTAATCCCTCATAAATTATTTGGCACAATCGCCATTTTTCTAAACCGTGATGAGGACATTGGATGAGAAGATCTTTAAATCGGTCAAAATACTTCCAAAAAGGTTCTCCCGGGATAATTTTAAAATTCATGATGCTATTTCTTAGCTTTACCATTTTATTGATCGGAAAAAATTTCTTAAGAAAAACGGTGATAAATTCCTCCCAAGTTGTGATGGAATTTATGGGTAAGCTGTATAGCCGTTTTTTTACTTTATCTTTGAGGGCAAAAGGAATAAATCTGAGTTTGACTGCATCTTCAGTTAATTCTCTCATTTTAATCATCATACATCTTCAAATTCTGAAATAAAAATATATGCATCTTCAGTTTCATTCCCTAGAAATTTTGGAAGCATGTTGATATATTACGGTCGAAGCTCAAAGTTAGTTCCATTTGCCTCAGGGAGTCTAATGCAAGAGGGGATTGTATTCCTAGTGGGATAGCACATATCTTGAAGAACGGGTGAATTAGGATATGCCATTTCTGGAATTTGTTCAAAACGAATTAATCGATGTGTATTATCCCTAATCCACGTTTGCATACACCCAAAACAACTTCCTTTTATATATATTTTTTTTAAATTAGTTTTTTTATGAGAAGAAAAATAAAAAATCCTAACTAAAACAAATCAAAAGCAATCACTTTTTAATCACTCTAACTCTAGGGTTTAGCCTAACTCAACTAGACTAGCTCCTAACCAAAAACTCCTAAAGTGAAAAAATTAAAGTTTTATCCGGGTAGTTAGCCAGGTAAGGATAATACTAGAGGGTGATCAGAGATCAATTAAGTACCTCGTTCCTTGCGAAGCGCTTTACGTAACCCCTAAACCTTGCCTTAGACACCAACTAATCCAAGAAAACTTAAACCGGTTCACTTAAGGATTCTTTGTTCTTTATTGAGCTCGAGTCCTTAGGGCCAACGTCTAATGAGTTTTATTAGGTTTGGATGGTGTAGTGAGGAAATAGTGATTTTTGGGCTAAGGAAAGGATGATGAAATCCCTCACCTTATCTTGATTATGGGGTTTTGCCTTTAAAAATATTTTCAAGTGTGTGCCAAATCAAGATGCTCAAATCACTTGGTGAATTCCTACTAATATATAAAATGCAACCCTATGAATTAAAAGTAACTAAAAAGGATGGTAAAAAGAAAAATCTTTTTTAATTAATTAGGCTTAACAATCAAACAAATGAGAAGGGGAAAATTATTTGAATTTATTATCTTGTTAGTAAATGTCTAAGTGGAGGGTGGATTTTATTATGGTCGACAAAAATAATTTCTTTTTATTATTTTTAGATCCTAATTGTCTCTAATTGTGAAGAACTAACTAAAGGGTAGAATTGAAAATGCTAGAAAAAAGAATTACCTTAAGCAAATCCAAAATGTGGATTAGACCTCAAGCGAATCTTCAAATCATTGATCTTCAATCCGTAATCTTCAAGTTCCAAGCGGTTCCTTCACAAGAAACACACAAGTTAAAGAACCAAATTAAATAAAATCCTACTTAAGCACTCTCCCCGGCAACGACGCCAAAAACTTGATGCGGCATAATTATGTACCAAAATTGCAAGTGCACAATTGATCAAGTTATAGTATAAAAAATTATCGATCCCACGAGGAAGGTGATTTTAAAAGATTATTAGAATTGGTTATTATGTTGTGTGCGTGATAAAATAGGATTAAAGAATAAGTGTGAGAGTTATGATGAGTGAGAGTGATTGTTGTGAATATATGCAAGTGACAATAAATTGAATTTTAGAGGAGAGAAGAAAGAATCAAAGAATAAAATAAAAAGCAAGAATAAAAAAAGAATTCAAGAAGATAAAGATGGCGGATTCAATTAAAAATATAGGTAATCTAGAATTGAATCCACTTCTTAGAAAATGGTGATTCCCTAGAGGGTTCTAGCCTAAAAATGAATCAAAGAAAATAAAAATAAACAAAAAAGAAAACTAAACCCAAGAGGGTTCTAGCCTCAAGGTGAATAGTATAAGAAATTAAAATCTAACTACAAAATAAATTACAAAATCTAAACTACAAAATAAATTGTAAGAATTAAATGTAAGAAAATAAATCTACTCTATAAGTATAAAATAAATCTAAGGCAAGAGGGTTCTAGCTTCTTGGCTATTTAAACAAGAAAATAAAATCTAACTACAAGCATAGAAATAAATCTACACTAATAAGCAATAAAAAGAAATAAAAAAGAAAAAGAAATGCAAACCTCTAAATAATTCTTCATCTTCATCTTCATCATCCAACAAAGAGAAGAAATTTAAAGTGGTAAAAAAAGTATTTTATTAATTATAACAAAAGTTATAAATTTGGAAGGCCTTCTAAATTAAGAGTGGTCCTCCTCTCCAAATAGAGTTACAAAAATTTTCACACCCCTAACCCCTTACTCTCTACCCCTATTTATAGTAAACATCAGTGAATAAGAGCCATTGGATTGAATCCTTATCCAAAACCATCAAAAATCAGCCATTAATATGTAACTGATTCGTCAGTATCGATACCAGCATCGATGCTGATGTCAATTCAAAAATCTGCCTCCGCAGATGTCTTCGTCTCGTCGAGATAGGTGGTTTTTATATATTATATGTTAAATTTTTCCTTCGAGATTGAGAGATATCATCGTTTCTTTGCGGCCAACCATCTTAAATACATTTTTTTTTATTTAATTTTTTTTATTTTCTCCGGCTTCTACAAGCTACTCGGCTTGATTCTGGGCTTGTGATTTTTAGCTCTTGCTTGTGTTCTTCATTTAATTCATGAGCTTTTGTTGAGAGATGGGATTTTTAGGCTTTATTCTTCATTAACCTGTAATTAAAGATAAAAACAATTATTAGTGATAAATTTATTCATAAATACTAGATAATAAGGGTAAAAAATTGTAATAAAATGTGATTATCAAGAGTTGATTTTCTAAATACATTTCAAAATAGTAAATCAACTCCAAAAATAGTAAAACCTGGGAAAACATTAATAAATATTAAATAAACATGTTAGAGAAGAAATTTCTGAAATAGCACTTCGCATTTGTGAAAACTCACTGTTTTGCAAAATAATCAAAAATACGAGTATGTTAAATATTTTATTTTTATAAAATTTATTCAAATAATTTTTGAGATATTTTTAAATAGATTAATAGACTTTAGAAAAGATGTAAAACAGAATCATTAAGTCAATAATCTAAAAATACATTATCCGAAATACATATATAATAAGATGGAAAAATTTTGTTAATCGTTAAAGCTAGTTTCATATTTATCGTATTTGAAAACTAAAACTAATTTTGAAACTAAAGCGCATCCACGAAGATATTCAAATAATTCTTTAGCAAAGCTAAACAAACAATGAAAGCGATAAATCAAAATGATGTGTATGTGTATGGTTTGAGCTTTAAGCATAAACACAAAAAGTAAAAACCTAAACTACTATACCCAAGCAAATAATCTTCATTAAGCTCGGTCTTGGTAGTGGATGAAGCGACAATGTATCTGTTGGCCTCTTTGTTATGATAATGTTTAACAAACAATTTACTACTAATGTTATTTGTCTAGTGTTTATGGTTTTTTATTTATTATAGACAAACAATGCGTAGGAGGATGGATGGAATTGCGCATTCACGATCATATACAATGGAGGTTGGCGGAATTGTGGAGTGAAGCCTTGCAATTCAAGTTGAAGATCCAAGTTCAAGCTTCATCCGCAAAATGTACCAAGATAAAGCTTCGTTGAAGATCACAAGCTTGGATATATTTAGTTTTAGGTTTTATATTATGTGTGTTAGTACCTTAAGCTCAATCATACACACACACACGTTTTGGTTTTTCTATGTATATATATGATCATATATATACATACATGTTTTGGTTTCCAAGTATATATAAATATGAAATTACATCATTCATATTTATTGTTTTGGTTTTTCAAGTTTAAATATAAAACAATTGAATATAATTGGAAAATACATTTTTGTTTCATATTTATATGCTTATATATGATTTTATCAATATCAAGTTTATATTTAATGAAATCATATTTAATGTTTTTGAAAAGTTTGCAAAAATATGTAATTTTATGAAAATATTGTATTCTTAATTTTTGGACTTAACAATAATTATATACATCTTTTATTAAGTCTACAAAATTATTTTGTAATGTTTCAAAACATGGTTAAGCTAAAATGTCAAAACTCATGTGTTTACATTTTCATGTTTTGGACTATTTTTGTAAAATGATGATATTTTACATTTAGGAGGTCCTTTTTGAAAACCAGTTGTTGTAGCATGTTTATTATCATGTCTACAATCATTTTTCAAAGTTTTATATTTTTCTGAATTTGTTTGATATTTTTAAACAGAGTTTCAAAATCAGAAAATAGTTTTCAAACCTGTATTTTCATGTATCAGTTCACGGTTGACCGCCACGGTCGACCGCGCCTATGTTTTTTCCTCAGGAGCCAGCAGAAACTTTCGTGTTTGATCGTGACGGTCGACCGACAGTCCTTAAGTTTCCACGGTCGACCACCACGATCGATCGTAGCTTTCTCTGGAAGTTTTCTCAGGTTTGAATATGCCTCACGGTCGACCACGAGAATTTCACGGTCGACCGCCGAAGTATCCGTTGGATTCCAACGGCTATTTCCTGAGCTCTTTTTTAGGGGGCTTTTTGGTCTTTTCTGTTGGGTTTTTGGCTGAGATTTTAGGAGGCTATATATACCCCATTGATCTCAACTTTCATGAGAATCAAAGAAATGTTTTAATAAAGTTTTAATAAGGGTTTAAGTGTTGTTTAAGTTTGTTTAAGAAGCTTTTAAGCGTTTGAGAGTTTGTTTTGTGAAAATAATTTCACAAGAGCTTGAGGAGATTATCAATTGAAGTTTGACCATCCAACTCTTCTCCCTCTCTCTCTCTATTGATCCATAGAGAAGTTTCCCTAAACTCTTTTTCTAGCTTTATATCTATTTGTTTGATTATCATTTTATTAAAGCTAGTTTTATATTGAGTTTAGATTTGATTAATCTCTTTGCTTACACACACAACCATTGAGCTTATTGTATTTACATTCATAGTATAATTAGGCTGTGGGATTGTGTAACCTAGAGAGTGAGTTTATAATTCGTTCTCATCCATTGTAGAGAACAAACACTTTGTATTGTGCCTAATTGTGAGTGTGATCTCGTGGAGATCAATTGTGTAGTTATGAAGTTTTCGGTTAGCTAGAAAACCGAGTGTGAGGTATAAACGTTATTCGGGTGAGCGTAGAAAACCCGATTGTGATAGTGGATATCTCTTCGGAAGTGGGAAGCGGAGACGTAAGACGGAAGGTGCGAACTCCGTGATTATATCGTGTGTTTGAGTTTGCCTTGGCGCACTTCTCTTATGTTTATATTTCTTATCGTCATTGTCCATTGCTCATTATTTATATCATCCACTATCTTGTTTATTTTGTTTACCCTTGTGTATATCACTTATCCTAGCTCAAATATCTGGTTGTATTTTACATTTGCTAGGATAACTTATTAATTAGTTTTAATTGTATAAAATCGGATTAGATTAGCATAAGACTCTAATCACCCCCCTAGGGTCTAACAATTGGTATCAGAGCTTAGTGCTCTTCGATTTAAGGACTAATCGCCTTGAGTTAAAGATCCAAGTTATCTTTCTGTGCTAATCTAATTTTTGATTTTTGTATTGCTCGCATATATATACATTATGGATATGCACGGTGCACATTATTTAGGTTATGCCATCAATATTGCTCCTAGATTAGATAATTTTCCCTATGCCCAATGGTGTGTTAGATTTAAACTTTTTGTTCAATCTAAACACTTTGATTTATGAGAAATTATAGATGATGCTTACATTGTGCTCACTTCGGAGAAATCCAAGTGGAATAAAAATGATCATCGAATGTTTACAATGAATAATATTTTATTAGAATATTTACTAAATACTTTTAATTCATCTATGTCTAACAAGTTTGTTCATTTTAATAGTGCTTACACCTTATGAAATTTTATTGAAGCACATCAAGGGGACTTGGAGGCAATCCAACAAACTTTGGAGGATCCGGCTTCAAGTTCATATGGAGCATCATGCACACGACCACTAGGCGATAGTCCTAGTAAGGTTTGCGAGTTTGAATCCATTAATGATTTATCTAGTGATGAACTTACTTGTGCTAGAGAAAAATTATTACATGCCTATAACATATTGCATAAAGATTTTATTGATTTACAAAGAAAGCATGAAGGTTTAAAATCCGATCATGAGAAGTTAGTTTCCAAATTTGATATCATTTCTCAAGAGAATGATGCTCTTAAAGAAAATAATGATATGCTGAATTTGGAAAATAATGATTTGAAATTGGATATTGCTAACTTGACTCGTGACAAAAATAATGCCATGTTAGAAGTAAAGAACATAAAAAATGATATTGCTTCATTTATAAATGATTATTTATGTTCTACTTCTAATGTTAATGCTAATATGCCTAATGATGAGTTGAACAATGTCAAAAACCACATTTCTTCTTTAGATTCAACTCTAACTACATGCATTAACAATCACAATAAGCTTATGGATATATGTGCCAAGTCTAAGTCAAAATTATCTACTCATTATGCACACATATATAGCAAACTTTACAAGTGCCCTATTTGCGACCGTAAAGGCCATTTAGCTAATTTTTGCTATGATGCACACAAACATAAAAATGTCAGTGATCCTTGTGCATCTCATCAAGTTTCTTCATCATATGTACACACACATGCAGCCATTGTTCATCATAAGCATGCTCATATGTATAGATGTGATCATTATGGTCGTTTTAGTCATTTAGTCGATTATTGTTTTGATTTGAAAAAGAAATCTTATTTGCCAAATGTTTCTAGTAGAGCACATATTTTTAGATGTGATATTTATGGTAGGTTTGGATATCTTGCAAAATTTTGTTATGATATGTAAAAAACTTCCAAGTTGCAATATGTTCCAAATAGACCATTGTTTAAGAATATTTCTCATTTGTAAAATAATTTTAAAAGACAATCTTTATTTGCAAATGATTCTCGTGCACGAGCTAAAGGTCCACAAAAATAAATGGATCTCTTTCATTGCACAAATTGCAATCGGAAGGGTCATTTGAGTAAATATTGCTTTGACCGCGTTAGTGTACCACATATGCCCAAGAGGGTTCATAACCCTAGGGCTTTAAGCTTAAATGATAGGGGTCATGTCCCTAAACTTTTGGTACCAAGAATTTTTGGGTACCAAAACAAATTTGATTTTAAACCAAGAATTTTAGTGTTTTTATTTTTCTTTTTTCTTGGTTTTAAAAAATTATACTTTAAACTTTTGAACATGAAAACAATTTTTTTCATTGATCAAATTATTTTGTTTTCATGATTATTGGTTTCGTTTTAATGAGAGGTTTGTGTTTATATAACCCTCCGGGTTTATTGGGTGTTTATTCCCAAATCTTGTTTACCGGGTGCTAAAAATATTTATATGGGTTGATACTAGCTCAAGAGCTAGATATAGTTGCCTCTTTTGATTTTTGAAAATCAATGATGATTTAGTTTTACACTTTTAAAGATGATTTTTTCCATAGTTCATGATTCTTGTATGTTTTGTAATCTTATTTTTGAACCATGAAAATTTTGTTTTGATTTGTTCTTTTGAATTCATTATATAGCACAAAAAAATTTCAAATATGCTTTATAATGTATTCTATGAGTGGTTTGATCAAGTCCTACAAAGAAAGTTTTCTTTATTGATCAAATATTATTTTTGGATTTACACTTTGATTTATGATTTCATTTGGTTGATTTGAAAACTCTTTGCGTGATTCTCATGTTCTATCTTTTGATTTTATAAATCTATTTTTATACACTATGTTTTAAAATTGTGTAATGAGACACTTCTTTCATATTAACATATTTATATGTGTTCTCATTATCTTTTTTGTATGTGAGTTATGTTTAGCATGTTTTTAATCTATGTTTTCTCACATATGTATGCCTTAGAATTCATTTCATACATTCATGAGGCATTTTTATGGGGGGAGCAATCCCTATATCTTTCTATGTGTTATACTCACCCATGCATATTGATAGGGGGAGCTTTCGCTCTCTTTATCCCTTTGTCCCCTTTTTGATATTGTCAAAGGGGGAGAAATATATTCTTTCTTGTTTATATGCATGATAATTCTAATTTATATATTCATTTCTTTCATGCATATATCCTTTTTGTAAATTATTTGTCATCATCAAAAAGGGGGAGATTGTTGGCCTCTTTGTTTTGATGATGTTTAACAAATAATTTACTACTAATGTTGTTTGTCTAGTGTTTATGATTTTCTATTTATTATAGACAAACAACGCGTTGGAGGATGGATGGAATTGCGCATTCACAATCATATCCAATGAAGGTTGGCGGAATTGTGGAGTGAAGCCTTGCAATTCAAGTTGAAGATCCAAGTTCAAGCTTCATCCGCAAAATGTACCAAGATAGAGCTTCGTTGAAGATCACAATCTTGGATATATTTAGTTATAGTTTTTATATTATGTGTGTTAGTACCTTAAGCTCAATCATACACACACATACACGTTTTGATTTTTCTATGTATATATATAGTCGTATATATACATACACGTTTTGGTTTCCAAGTATATATAAATATGAAATTACATCCTTCATATTTATTGTTTTGATTTTTCAAGTTTAAATATGAAATAATTGAATATAATTAGAAAGCACATTTTTGTTTCATGTTTATATGCTTATATATGATTTTACTAATATCAAGTTTACATTTAATGAAATCATATTTATTGTTTTTGAAAAGTTTGCAAAAATATGCAATTTTGTGAAAATATTGTATTCTCAGTTTTTGGACTTAACAATAAGTATATACATCTTTTATTAAGTCTACAAAATTATTTTGTAATGTTTCAAAACATGGTTAAGCTAAAATATCAAAACTCATGTGTTTACATTTTCATGTTTTGAACTATTTTTGTAAAATGATGATATTTTACATTTGGAGGTCCTTTTTGAAAACCAGTTGTTGTAGCATGTTTATTATCATGTCTATAATAATTTTCCAAAGTTTTACATTTTTTTAAATTTGATTGATATTTTTAAACATAGTTTCAAAATCAGAAAATAGTTTTCAAACCTGTATTTTCATGTATCAGTTCGCGGTCGACCGTCACGGTCGACTGTGCCTATGTTTTTCCCTCAGGAGCCAGCAGAAACTTTCACGGTCGACCGTCAGTCCTTAAGTTTCCACGGTCGACCGTAGCTTTCTCTGGAAGTTTTCTCGAGTTTGAATATGTCTCGCGGTCGACCGCAAGAATTTCACGGTCGACCGCCGAAGTATCCGTTGGCTTCCAACGGCTATTTCCTAAGCTCTTTTTTAGGAGGCTTTTTGGTCTTTTCTGTTGGGTTTTTGGCTGAGACTTTGGGAGGCTATATATACCCAATGATCTCATCTTTCATGAGAACCCAAGAAATATTTTAATAAAGTTTTAATAAGGGTTTAAGTGTTGTTTAAGTTTGTTTAAGAAGCTTTTAAGCATTTGAGAGTTTGTTTTGTGAAAATAATTTCACAAGAGCTTGAGGAGATTATCAATTGAAGTTTGAGCATCCAACACTTCTCCCTCTCTCTCTATTGATCCATAGATAAGTTTCCCTAAACTCTTTTTCTAAGTTTATATCTATTTGTTTGATTATCATTTTATTAAAGCTAGTTTTATATTGAGTTTAGATTTGATTAATCTCTTCGCTTACACACACAACCATTGAGCTTATTGTATTTACATTCATAGTATAATTAGGCTGTGGGATTGTGTAACCTAGAGAGTGAGCTTATAATTCATTCTCATCCATTGTAGAGAACAAACACTTTGTATTGTGCCTAATTGTGAGTGTGATCTCGTGGAGATCAATTGTGTAGTTGTGAAGTTTTCGGTTAGCTAGAAAACCGAGTGTGAGGTGTAATCGTTATTCGGGTGAGCGTAGAAAACCCGATTGTGATAGTGGATTTCTCTCCGGAAGTGGGGAGCGGAGATGTAAGACGGAAGGTCCGAACTCCGTGATTACATCGTGTGTTTGAGTTTGCCTTGGCGCACTTCTCTTATGTTTATATTTCTTGTCGTCATTATCCATTGCTCATTATTTATATCATCCACTATCTTGTTTATTTTGTTTACCCTTGTGTATATCACTTATCCTAGCTCACATATCTTATTGTATTTTATATTTGCTAGGATAACTTATTAATTAGTTTTAATTGGCATAAAATCGGATTAGATTAGCATAAGACTCTAATCACCCCCTAGGGTCTAACAATTGGTATCAGAGCATAGTGCTCTTTGATTTAAAGACTAATCGCCTTGAGTTAAAGATCCAAGTTATCTTTCTGTGCTAATCTAATTTTTGATTTTTGCATTGCTCGAATATATATACATTATGGATATGCACGGTGCACATTGTTTAGGTTATGCCATCAATATTGCTCCTAGATTAGATAATTTTCCCTATGCCCAATGGTGTGTTAGATTTAAACTTTTTGTTCAATCTAAACACTTTGATTTATGGAAAATTATAGATGATGCTTACATTGTGCTCACTTCGGAGAAATCCAAGTGGAATAAAAATGATCATCGAATATTTACAATGAATAATATTTTATTGGAATATTTGCTAAATACTTTTAATTCATCTATGTCTAACAAGTTTGTTCATTTTAATAGTGCTTACACCTTATGGAAATTTATTGAAGCACATCAATGGGACTTGGAGGCAATCCAACAAACTTTGTAGGATCCGGCTTCAAGTTCATATGGAGCATCATGCACACGACCACTAGGCAATAGTCCTAGTGAGGTTTGCGAGTTTGAATCCATTAATGATTTATCTAGTGATGAACTTGCTTGTGCTAGTAAAAAATTATTGCATGCCTATAATATATTGTATAAAGATTTTATTGATTTACAAAGAAAGCATGAAGGTTTAAAATCCGATCATGAGACGTAAGATGGAAGGTCTGAACTTCACGATCATATCGTGTGTTTGAGTTTGCCTTAGCGCACTTCTCTTATGTTTATATTTCTTGTCGCCACTGTTCATTGCTCATTATTTATATCATCCACTATCTTGTTTATTTTGTTTACCCTTGTGTATATCACTTATCCTAGCTCACATATCTTGTTGTATTTTATACTTGCTAGGTTAACTTGTTAATTAGTTTTAATTAACATAAAATCATATTAGATTAGCATAAGAAGCTAATCACCCCCCCCCCCCCCTCTAGGGTCTAACAGTATCTTAACTTGAATTGCGATTACTTCATTCTAATTTCCTTCCAACCTCATTGAATATCATCGTTAGCGCTCAATTCCAACCAACCTCCAATGGAGGATGTTTGTGTAGGATACCTAATAAGCAAATGCAAATACTTGAAAAACGATGTTAGAAATTTTTTGTTAATCATCAAAACTAGATTCGACAATTGGCTCACAAACATGAGACCTAACAAAATATATTATAATTTTTATTTGGGGAATTACATTAAGTCCCTAACAACTATCGACATTTTGTAATAACCGCCAATAACTTTAACATTCACAGTAAAACCCCCAATAACTATTATGGGGTACAACTATTTCCAAATGTATGATCTGATGAGCCGACACCTTTACCCACCAAGCGGATCGGTTCGGAAGATATTGTTGGTCGACTCAAGGCATCTCGACCCCTCAGCTGAGCCGACGCGATTTGCCGACTCAGAGGCAGTGTTAGACAGTATAAAAATCAGGATTCCAGAGATTCATCAACACTCTTCGGAGTCGACCTGAAGGACAGCTGAGCCGTCACTCCCCCAGTCAAGTCAGCATCATTCCTCAAAGGTGACTCGAGAGGCGGACTCAGTCAATCCTCTTCATATGAAAAGATCGTTACTCAACGTTAGCTGGCACTCCTTCCGAGGTCAACATAGAATATTACTTCTCAATATTATTTAACCTTTGATGATCATCATTATGTCCCCATCCTCAGTCGTCTGAAGACTCGTTGGCTGCTAGCTCCTAATGTTACTGAAGTGACCTCCTGTCACTCATAAACCGATAAGACTCGTCGGCTACTGGCTCCCAAAATCATTGAAGTGACCTTCCGTCACTCATAAACTACCACGAATAAAACAAAGGGTGACTCAACCTCCAACTCACCCCTCACCACCATCTTACAGTACAATCATAAAGTGACCAATCTGCCCTTGGCATCCTCTATAAATATAGATGTTATTCGCTATAAACGGTAGGTTGGCAAGTTGGCAGGTAGGCAATCAAAACTTTCCTCCTAATCTAAATCTGAGAGATCATCGTCTCTAATGCACATAGCATAAGAATACAGTTCTATTACTCCACTCAAGCTCAAGTTCATCAACTGACTTGATCGTCGAAGGTATCACGGGGGAAATAAGCCCCACCCTCTCACGATTCTTACGTGTGCAGGTCATTTATTGTTCATGTAGAAGAATCAGGAATTCCAGTCAAGGATCGGTCATAAAGTCGGAGGAGGAGTCGGCCCCACTTCTCATCCTCTCCCTCTTCATTGTCAATGCGAAGATCTAAACTATATCCTACAGCGGAAACCCCCCCTCGACTGTGTGTTATCAGACATCAATAGTTTGACGCCCACCGTAGGGCCTACTCTTTTCTTTGAGAAGAAATGCCTAATTCTAAGCAGGGGCCTGATCTTGTACATTCTTGAAAAACACCAAGGACCTAGTCAACTCCTAGGGGTTCTAGGCATACGAATTCTCGATCAAATGCCAAGACCTTGGTCCTCATCAGGAAAAGCCAAGGCACAATAACTTCTCAGTCGGTAACCAAGCCTTTGACTCCTTATCAGGATAAGCCCAATGCACAACGACTCCTCAGTCGGTAATCAGGACCTTGTCTCCTCATCAGGATAAGCCTAAGGCACAATGACTTATCAGTCAGTAACCAAGCCCTTAGCTCCTCATCAGGATAAGCCCAAGGCACAACCCTATGGCCGACTCCCACAGACTTCTCTCGGCCATAGGGGAAGCCCTAATCAACTTTCTTCGCAGTTCTAGGCATTCGACTCCTCAGTGGATTTCAAAGCCCTTGGGTCCTTTTCAGGATAATCCAAAGACATAACTCTATAGCCGACTCCCACAGTCGCCTCTCGGCCATAGGAGGATTATGAAGACTTAGGTCCAGCATGAAGCCCAGCCTCAGAGTTATCAACCTGCTATTAAGACCTTGGTATCATCATGAGTAAACCTAAGGCATGGAGTTTAATTGACTGGTCATCTTAGACAAAAAGACTCAAAGCACTTCGACTTGCCAGTCTTCATCGACCAAGGCCCGTGCATCTTGCCCACAGTAGGCGGAATATAAGCCAGTTGACAGGCCGACTCGTAACACTCGGATAGACACAACACAGCCAACTCAAGAATTACCACTTGATTCGTTCAATCAGAGCAATGCTACAAAGCAATCAGTAGCCCTAACTTAAGTCCATAGCTTTATTCATTTCACTTGGACTCGGCTAAAGCCGACTCCAAGCAAAAGGGGCCAACGGTTATGGGGTACAACTGTTTTCAAATGTATGATCTGATGAGCCGACACCTTTACCCACCAGGCGGACCGGTTCGAAAGATATTGTTGGTCAACTCAAGGCATCTCGACCCCTCAGTCGAGCCGACGCGATCTACCGACTCGGAAGGCAGTGTTAGACGGTACAAAAATTAGCATTCCAGAGATTCAAACGGTACAAAAATCAACATTCCAGAGATTCAACACTCCTCAGAGTCGACCTGAAGGACAGCTAAGCCGTCACTCCCCCAGTCGAGTCAGCATCATTCCTCAAAGGCGACTCGAGAGGCGGACTCAGTCGATCCTCTTCATATAAAAAGATAGTTACTCAACATTAACTGGCACTCCTCCCGAGGACGACCTAGAATATTACTTCTCAATATTATTTAACCTTTGATGATCATCATCATGTCTCTATCCTCAGCCGTCTGAAGACTCGTTGGCTGCTAGCTCCCAATGTCGCTGAAGTGACCTCCCGTCACTCATAAACCGACAAGACTCATTGGCTGCTGACTCCTAATGTCATTGAAGTGACCTCCCATCACTCATAAACCGCCACGTATAAAATAAATAGTGACTCAACCTCCAGCTCACCCCTCACCACCGTCTTACAATACAATTATAAAGTGACCAATCTGCCATTGGCATCCTCTATAAATATAGATGTTATTTGCCATAAATGGGGGGTTAGCAAGTTGGCAGGTGGGCAATCAAAACTTTCCTCCAGATCTAAATCTGAGAGATCATCGTCTCTAATGCACATAGCATAAGAACACAGTTCTATTACTCCACTCAAGATCAAGTTTATCAACTGACTTGATCGTCGGAGGTACCATGGGGGGACAAGCCCCGCCCTCTCATGATTCTTACGTGTGCAGGTCATTTCTTGTTCATGTAGAAGAATCAGTAATTCTAGTCCAAGGATCGGGCATAAAGTCGTAGGAGGAGTCGGCCCCACCTCTCATCATCTCCCTCTTCATCGTCAGCGTGAAGATCTGAACGGCATCCCATGGCGGAAACCCACCTCGACTGTGTGTTATCAGACATCAACAATAACTTTTGCAAAAAAATCACTGAAGTCATTGTTACTCAATAGTTCAAACTCGGTGAAATGACAAAAATAAAAGCATGCCCCAATATGTTTAAAAGTTATGGCACTTAACCTCTAAATTTTTGAATTATAACTTTTTGTCCTTAAAAACTCTAAAAATTATAAGAAACCCCTTAAAAATCAAAAAATTACAAAAGAAGAAAAAAATCTAAATTACAAAAATCCCCCTAAAAATTTGAAACTATAAAGTTCCCCTTAAAATTACAACATCTCCCTGAAGAATCAAAAAAATTATAAAACTCTTGAAAAATATTAAATAGGAAAAAAACCCTCGAAACATATGAAATTTGTGAGGTTTTTTTTTGTAATTTTAGGATTTTCATGTAGCTGTTTGTAACTTTTAATTTTTTAGGGGTCTATTTATAATTTTTTAGGAATTATTTGTAATTTTAAATTTTAAATGGAGCTATTTTTTTATTTTTGTATTTTTAGGGTTTATTTGTAACGTTGGATCGTCAGGGTAGCCTATAATTTTTTAATCATTAAGGGAATTTTTGTAATCTTTAGATTTTTTAAGAAGTTTTTTTTATCTTTTTTGCAAATTCAGATTCTAGGGATTTTTAATTTTGGATTATCAGAGCCTTTTGCAATTTTTATTTTTTTTCATGGTGCTTGCGATAGCCCCAAGATTTTGAGAACTCAAACCGTCCAAGTCATTGTTACTTCACATCTGGTCAAATGACAAAAGTGCCCACAATTGATTTTGACTGGAAACCCCCAATAAGTTTAAAATTTTTGGCGTTTAATCCCATACATTAGTACTTTTTCTCTTAAAAATATATATTACAAGTTGCCCTCAAAATAATCTAAAAACTACATACAAACCCCTAAAATATGAAAATTATTTAACAAATCATAATTGCAAAAAATGCCCTAAGCTTTTAAAACTGCAAAAGAAACCCTTAAGTTTCAAAACATACAAACATCTAAGCTGAAAAGAATTCTAAAGATGAAAAGGAATCTAATGTGTTTCTTACCAGGGAGGATATGCCAGATCACAAAGGGGGAGAGACTTTTATAAATGAAGGAATTATTGCTGAGAGTGATAATAGTGAGACTGATAAGTGGTTAATTCTTCCAACACACTTCAACAATGATAAAATCTCAGAGAAGGAAGAAGATATACCTTTTATTCAACCTCTGAATTCTTTGCCTCCCACAGATTTTGAAGCTGTTCCAAATGTTACTTTTGTCAGGAGATGTTCAAGATTTGTGGACATGGAACCCATGTCTGCATTGGATAGGGCTATTTCAAGAGCTGTAATGAAAAATATTATAAAAAATACTCTAGGTGCTTCTTCTAGTGGATCAGGTGAAAATTCATCTTCTTTGGGTTCTAATTTTGTTCCAATTTTATTTGATGCTTGCTCTAATAAGCAGTTACAAAATTATGCTTCTAAATGTGCTATCATTCTTGAGCCTCAAGGGAATTTTGATCCCCTTAAAAAAGTAAGACAGATGGAACAAGAGAGAGCTACTTTTGAGTAGGCTCCAGTTTTTTATTTTGAGGAGATTTTTCTGTTTCCTATGTTAGTTACATGGAATGTTAGAGGTTTGGGTTTGAGCTCAAAAAGATTTTGAGTTAAAGATTTTTGTCAATTGAATAAATATTAAATAATATGTTTGCAAGAGACAAAATAGAGCTGTTGTTCTGACAATATTTTTAAAAGTCTGGGAGGTAACATTTATGATTGGGCTTTTATACCCTCTATTGGGGCTTCTGGTGGAGTTATGATTGGTTGGAATAACAATATTTGGAAGAAGATACAGGAAATTTCTAGTAAATATGCCCTGCCTGTTTTGTTAAAAAAATAAGAAAAATGGTTTTATATGGACCATTTAATCTGTATATGGTCCCCATTGTAATAAGGAGAGAGTTCTTTTTTGGCAAGAACTCAGAGATGTTAAGAATTCTTTTTCAGGACCTTGGGTTGTGGTGGGTGATTTTAATGTTACTATTAATTCTGCAGAAAGAAAAGGGAAAACTAATCACAGAAAAGATATGGAAGATTTTAAAGAAGTGATTAATAAATTGGAATTAATAGATAGTCCTTTTCATGGAAGAAAGTTTACCTGGACAAATAAAAGAAGATCATCTTCTATGGCTAGACTTGACAGAGTTTTCTTTAACTCTGAATGGGAAGATAATTTTTTTTCCAGACAACAAGGTCTTAGTAGCCAATTATCAAACCATGCTCCCATTAGTTTTGAATGTGGGGAAAATCAGTAGCAAACTAAAATTTTTAGATTTGAAAAAATTTGGTTATAGTCTGATGATTTTATTAAAAGTGTGCCTATATGGTGGAATTGTGCGCCTAAGAGTGAATCTGCTGCTAAAAACATCGTTGGTAAACTAAGATTTATGAGAAAATGTATTAAACAATGGGTGCATTCAAATTTCTATAGTGTCAAACAAAAAAAGAAAGATCCTTTGGACAGTCTGTTAGAATGGGAAGTTATAGAGGAGAATAGATATTTAGAGGATGATGAGGTGATTAAAAAAATGATATTACTATTCAGTTAAATGAGATTCTTTTTCAAGAAGAGCAAATGTGGAAGTAAAGATCAAAAGCTCATTGGCTTAAAGAAGGAGATAATAATACTGCATATTTTCATAAAATTACCAATGGTAGAAAAACGAGTAATTTGATTTCATCTATCACTCATAATGATGTTGAAGTGAGTTCTGAGATTGGTATAGCCCAGATTTTTTCAGATCATTATAATCAGATTTTTGGTCAAAATGTGCCTCATAGATGTCAGCTGGATTGGAATGGTTTATTCCCTTTTATTGACTGGGGTCGTAGTGATATTAAAATTCCTTTTTCTGAAGAGGAAATTCATAAAGCCATTTTTGATATGAATGGTGATAAATCCCCTAGTCCTGATGGTTTTCCTGCCTTGTTTTTTCAAGTCTTTTGGGAGACTGTGAAATTGGATATTATGAGACTTTTTGAGGAATTTTATGAAGGCAAATTGGAGATCAATAGAATTAACTATGCTCATATTGTTCTTATTCCAAAGAAAAATGAGACTATTACTGTTAATGATTACAGACCTATCAGCCTTCTTAATATGATTTACAAAATTATTACCAAAGTTTTGACAAACAGATTAAATTCCAAGCTTGAGTGGCTTATTGATTCAGTTCAATCTGGTTTCATTAAGAACAGATTTTACTGGATGGAGTAGCTGCAGCTCAAGAAATTATTGATGACTGTTTTCAGAATAATAAAAAAGGAGGAATTCTTTTAAAATTAGACTTTTCAAAAGCATAGGATATGTTAGACTGGGACTTTATTTTGGAGGTGTTAAAGGCTAAAAACTTTGGGGTGAAATGGATTAATTAGGTGAATATGTGCTTAAAAGGAGGTATGTCTGCCATTAATATCAATGGTAAACCTGGAAGTTGGATTATGTCTAAAAGAGGAGTTCATCAAGGGGACCCTTTGTCACCACTTCTGTTCATGTTGGCGGCTGATTCTTTTACCAGAATGCTATCATTAGCAGTTAATTCTCATCTTATTGAAGGCTTAGGTCCTGTTAACATGACTCATAAAATTGTCTGTTTACAATATGCAGATGATACCTTGATTTTTTGTAAAAATAAAAGAGAACAATTAACAGTTTTGAAACTGATTTTATATTGCTTTGAGTTGGCATCTGGTTTAAAGATTAATTTCAATAAGAGTATTCTTATTACTCTTGAGTTTAATGAATCTTTACAACAGAATTTGGCTGTTATGTTGAATTGTAAAAGTGGAAATTTTCCTATTACCTATCTTGGAGTTCCTTTAAGGCCTGGTAAGTTGAAAAAAATGACTGGTTCCCTTTGATTGAGAAGATTGAAAGGAGACTATCTTTGTGGAAAGGCAAATCTTTATCAAGAGGTGGTAGACTAGTTTTAGTTAACTCAGTTCTATCCTCTATGCTAATTTTTTAGCTATCTTTCTTTCTTTTTCCTTCATGTATTATTGATAAAATTGATAAAATGAGGAGAAGATTTTTGTGGATTGGGTCCTTGTATAACAAAAAATGCACTAATTTGATAAAATGGGAGGAGGTATGTAGACCTAGACATTGTGGTGGTTTAGGTATCATAAATTTGAGAATCATGAATAAAGCCCTATTAGGAAAATGGATTTGGAAATGGTTTGATGGAAAGCCTGGTCTTTAGAAACAAATTAGCTTTTGTAAATATTTTGAAAAGAAAAGCTGGACAGAATACATACATTCTGGGAGAGCTCTTTTATCATACTTTTGGAGGAACTTTTTTGTTAATATTGAAAGTTTTTTATGCAGCTCTCAAGTGGAGGTTGGAAAAGAAAATCATACTTTGTTTTGGCTGGACAAATGGTTAGGCCCATTTACTCTTGCATCTTTATTTCCATCCTTATTTGCTATAACATTGTATCCTTTTGCTGCTGTTAATAGCATGAGAAAGAAAGAGAATAATATGTGGAGATTGAATTTTTAGTTTAAGAAGCAATTAGTTGGGGTTCTTGTTTCCCAATACTGTTCTATGATGAGTTTAATAAACTCCATCTGTCTAGAGCAAAGGGAGGATAAACGAAAATGGCTATGGGAGACAAGAGGGAGTTTCACAGTGAAATCTTTCTATCAATTCTTAATTGATGGGGTGTAAGATATGATTGTGCAAATTTATGGCAGCTTGCTATTCCTTTAAAAGTGAAATTCCTAGTTTGGTTGGCTCTAAGATAAAGTTTGAATACAAAATATGTTCTAGAAAAGAAAGGGGTTTTTATAGATAAAACTTGCAGTTTATGTTCTAAATTGGAGGAGAACCACACACATCTTTTCATCAAATGTGAGTTTGTTTACTCAGTATGGAGATCAATTCAATTCAAATTGGAGATTGAGGAAAATTTTAATTTGGATTCTTTGAAAGAAATTTGGCTTAATTGGAAAACTGGTGATGCTGAGAACTGTAAATTGAAAAGGGGTGTGCTCATATGTTCTTTAGTTTGGTGTATATGGCAGGAATGCAATGATAGAATCTTTTCTAACAGAAGGAAGAAATCTCTTGAGGTTTTGAACAAAATTATGACCTTTGCAACATTTTGGCTAGGTTCTGAAAAGGCTTCTGCTCGAGCTGCCAGATTACAGGAAAGGAGGAGAAAGAGGAATGCTGATAGATTTCAAGCTGCTGGAGCAGATAGAAGAGAGGACAGAGGTGTGGAGAGTATGGTGATTCAGCTAGAATGAGTTACAAATGGTTCAGTGGTGATGTTTTCTATTTTTTATTCTTCAGAACTCTGTTCCATTGTGAACTGCTTTATTTTTGGTTTTTGCTAGTTCTTATTATGATCTTCCTCTTGTTGGAGATCCATGGTTATGTACAGAGGGGTGTTGTTTTCATTCTCTGTAGTTTCTGATATGGACTATAATACTCACTCTTGGTTGGGGGTGTGTATTTTTATGTAACAACCACTTTTGATTAATTTAGCTGGCTGGATTATCTTTGTGGTAGTCCATCTTTTTTCTCAAAAAAAAAAAAAACTTACAAACATCTACTTAACGAGTCCAATAATAATAAAACCCATGAAAAAAGAAAATTGTAAAAAGCCACTCAAAATATCTTAATATTTGAAGGTTTTTTGTTGTAATTTTAGGATTTAACGGAGCTCTTTGTAAATATTCATATTTTTAGGGGTCTATTTGTAATTTTTAGGAGATGTTTTTTACTTTTTGGTTTTTAAAAGTCTTGTTTATAATTTTGGAATTTTCAAATCTGAAGGGCCATTTGTAGTTTTCTAATATTAAAGGGGATGTTTGCATTTTTTTGACATGTAGTACTCTTCAATTACTTGCAAGAAGGAAGTTGATATTTATTCTTCAAGTATCATTACTCCGCTGAAATGACTACTCCTTATATGTCATGCAACAGATTGCACGGGCATCATTAACATAAAGTGAGTGACTAAGACATTTGTTGAAGAAGATTAATGCATCCCACTGTAAAATCTAAGTCAATTGATTAGATTAATATTGCAATAGTTTATCAAACATTTGTTAACTATTTTAGTTTAAAGTAATGATAATGATAATTACATCTCTATATGAGTTAACTATATAATTTTTGTGGTTTTGCATATTTAAAGTTTGTATGCTTTATTTGATTGAGGCATATTTTTAATTTTAAACAACTGAATTGCTACCATATATTTTTTTCATTTCCCATATTTATTATTTCCAAGTTACTAAGTCTCTCATGATTGTGCAAAGTGGCTACTAATCATCAACTATTACATTATATATGTGAATTGGAGTGTTCTTCACAATGGAATAGTTGCAAATAATCTCTAACAATTGTTTTACAATTGAATAGTTGCACATAATCTGTATACTAGTTCTCACTTTTTCTTTTAACTCTTGGGGTACAATAAATTATCGATTTTGCTCTATTTTGATTAACTGCAAATATTATGATTTATGCAATTTATAAATTTTTGAAGTATCTCTCACTAAACAAATCCATGCATCACAGGGGTCTGAAACTAGTTTAGTATTATTAATTACCGCATTATCACTAAGCTTGAAACTCTATCATCATGTTACGTTCGAGGAGAAGATTCTCAAATTGCTGGCATTATGCGGTTGCTCAGATAATCTTCTAGAAGGGGTTGTATAGTTTCAGTCCCTTTTGCAATATTCTACAACCTAATGATTATCTCCCTCCATTGCTCTTACACGAGTCGTTACTGTTGATTGTTGTTCTACTCTATTTAAAGTGCAATATCATGGAACTCTTAGCATTAGAACATCCTATTACACCCTCTTGATTAGCAGGATAGTATTTTTTTCCTCTTACTTTTACATTTGGAATGAATGGAGAGATTAATTCAGAATAAACTTAAAGTTCTAAACATTCTTTATCATCTGATTGTACAATCATCATCTTTTTGACAGGGCAATATTGTCTTACACTGATATAGATGATATACTTGGAGCAATATGATATCTTAATTTAATATGAACACTTGATTTAGAAAACTATACTAGTCTTCTTGTTTTTTAATATTTCTATTACTTCCTCTTTACATGTTTTCTTTTTCCTAGTCAATATATATATTTTCTAGACAACTTATCCTGATGTTAAAAAAAACTATATAATCATCTTACTACTCGCAAAAAAAATCTTGTCATTACACCAAAAATTTAAAGTTATGATGAGAGGTATGTTAGGATCTCGATGCAAGCCTAGATGGGGAGGGGGTGAATAGGGTTGCACAACTTTTTCTACAAATTAAAACAATTATAGAGAAATGCAGTGGAAAAGAAATAAGACCAATAATAGCAACCACAATCACAAAACACAGAGAATGTTATAGCGGTTCGGATAAATCTTGCATCCATTCTTCCTCCTTAACAGGATTAGTTTCCACACTATATGAGAGTTCCCTGAATTACTAATCTTGATAAAATAGGTGATACAAGACAACACCCTACTCTACCCTTAAGATAGTTGTCTACACCAATCAATCTCACACAGCAATAAACCTAACTCCCTGCTAGTGACCTAAACGCTCAATTAATTGTGAATTGAGTACATTATACAAAAATTATTATACGATTGTAAAAATAGAGTTTTTAATGCAAAGACAATATCAATTAAGCACACAAGAAAGATGTTATAGCCCTTTATTAGTCAAACTGTTCTCCTTGATGATCTAAGTGTAGCTCTAGAAGAATGTGATTGGAAAATATGCTCTAAGGACAGCACTCCTTGATGGTTGAGGATCCACTGATGAAGAACATGATGAGGGAGTGTATCAGACCACGAGACCTTAACGGCACGTGGATAGGCTTGCAACACCCCATTTGGATGATAATGATATACTTAAGCCTCTTATCCACGTGTACTTTTCTTTTTCAAAATACAAATTTTCATGATATTTTATATAAAAATACATTTATTGAAGAATCTGTGAGAAAAGAGATTTAAAACTAAAATTTATTTCTAGAAAAAAACAAAACAGATTCAACATATACCTATAATACCATTGTTCTTGACTCAACCAACTTTCTAATCCGGAATACACCAACCTTCTGAAAGAAATAAGAAAACTGATAAAAATAACAAAACAATCCATCAGAGAAGATTATAGTAAGTACAACCAAAGGATAGGATCCAATGGATGGAATAGTGAAAATATGAACCACTATACACATAAAATCAAATGAAAGAAAGCTCAATATGATACATTTGTCAATGATTTAAAATGAGGTAATACCAAAAAAATAAATAGGAATAACAAATATAAACATGACTGAACAGGTACTAAACTAAGAACAAACTCTCAAATTGTGACGGTGCATCCCTACTCAACGTATTTCTCAAAAAGGATATATATATA
>BQKN01058893.1:652-13500 GCA_022839385.1 Asparagus kiusianus | reverse complement strand
TGCTTATGCTCATATTCCAGCAGAAAGAATAGAGAAACTAGATGACAGAGGGAAGAAGACAATTTTATTGGCTACAAGCCTAGGGGCTACAAACTCTACAATCCTACAACAAAGAAGGTGATTGTAAGCAGAGATGTTATATTTGCTGAAGAAGAAGCTTAGAATTAGGATCTAGAAGCACAAAACAATTTACGGTATACTCTCCTTGATATTCTTGAAGACGGTGTCCCTATTACAACTGAAGAAGCAACACCAGCCAATGCTCCTGAAGCTCCAACCCCACAAGTTCCTTTAGAAGTTGAAATACCGAGAAGAAATCACCAACCATCAGTTCGCTTGAGAGATTATAAAGTAACTCCAGATGATGATATTGATGCAGATGGAGATATAGTGCACTTTGCAATATTTACAGTTTGTGAGCCAGTTATAATTGAAGAGGCTATTCAAGATTCTAAGTGGATAAATGCAACAAAAGAAGAGATAAACGAGATTGCAAAGAATGACACATGGGAGCTTACTAATATCCCGCAAGGACATAAACCAATTGATGTGAAGTGGGTTTTTAAAATAAATATTAAAGAAAATAGCAACATTAAGCAGCATAAAGTAAGATTAGTGGTGAAAGGCTACGAGCAAAGCCCTGGTTATGATTACCAAGAGGTATTTCCCTTGTTGCTAGAATTGAAACGGTTAGACTAATAATTGCCTTGGCTTGATACGAGTAGTCGTGCGAGCACCTTTGAATGCGGAATTATCAAAGGTAGGTTGAGAAGAGGATAACAGAAATACAAGAACAATTCAGTATGTGGCGAAGGAAAATACCCTCTCTAGATTATGAGTATGAAAAGGTTACAATCCCTCTCTCACAATCTCACTAGAATCAAGAACAAGCTCTCAATTCTCTTTATACCCTAATCTCTCTTGATTAGAATCTCACTTTGATTACGTCTGATTGATTAGAAACCCTAAACAATCTGTTATATAGGTGTAACAACGTGGATGGTAAAATGGTAAATAACCAAGCCCAAACCCAACAGGAATTCGTGCAAACAGAATCCCAAATGAACCAGGAAACCTTCGATGAGTCGACTCACGACTAAGATGAGTCGACTCGTCCAAAACTGGAAAAACACAAAACCAGCAATGAGTCGACTCATGACTGAGATGAGTCGACTCGTCAGAGACTGGTGACAAATGGCTGGGTTTTGTGAGTCGACTCATGACAGGCATAAGTCGACTCAACCTGATGAGTCGACTCATGACTGTTATGAGTCGACTCACGGGCTAAAAACTAGATGCTTCGATTCTTCGATTCGCCGTCTCGTTCCACGCTTCAACCTGCATTCCACTGTGTTATTTTACACCTCTATTCTCAAGCTACCATGAGAATCATCTATCCTCAAGCTCCCATGAGCATCACAGAGTTTCAAAGAGAAGATACACCCATATCATAGGTCCCCCCTTTAGGAACTTGAAGTCTCGTTCAAGTTAGAACTTTAGCTGAGGAAACTCTCGAGCTCCTTTATCTTTTCTGCACCACCTAGCCTTGCTAGTAACTTTATAGCGACGTACAACTAGAAACGACTCCTTCCCTCCTTGCCTTGTCATAGTCTTCTTCCACTCCAACATGCAATCCTCTTTCGATGGCTTTTCTGGAAGTCTAATGCATAGTGAGACAAACTTCTTGCTTGTATTCAGTAGCCTCTTCACTCGCGTTGCCGTCCCCAAGCTTGTCTCCCTCGAAAGAGACGCCGAACGAAATATGAACTTTTCACCATCGTTGGTGAATGTATACTTCTGACTCCGCCTCTCGTAGATCGCATATCTATACCATAAGTACGGATTACCTAGTATAATCTGACAAACATTCAATGGAACTACGTCGCACGTGACCTCGTTAATAAATGACTCATGGAGCGCAAATCTGACAATGCATTGATCAACTACACTCAGTCTCTCCTCCTTCTGAATCCACCCCAATGGATAGGGTTTCGAATGCTTGACCGTCTTCAGACTCAGCTTCTGAACTAAGGCCTCAGATATCAAATTCTTCTTGCTGCCTGGATCAACTATGGCATAAACCAAACTGGTCTTCACTTGCAACTTAAGCACAAAGAGTTGCTCTCTCGGGTCGTCGTCCTCCTTCGTGGCCTGTCTCCCCGCCATAAGGTTGAGACTTCTATTAGGTTCTGTCATCCCCGGGACTTCTTTCGAACCTTAAACTATCACATATGCCTTTTTTTTCCTCCTTCTTCTTCAATCCTCTTGGCTTGAGATGAGGATACTTCTCCCGGCACCGATCAGCAGCATGCTCTGTCTTCTCGTAGTGACTACAAATGATACGGGTGTATCTTCTTCTCTGCTTCGGGAGCTTAGCGATCCTCATAGGAGCTTGAGGATAGGTGATTCTCATGATATCTTGAGAATAGAAGCATGGTTGAAGCCATAGAGGACGACGAAAGAAGTCAGAAGGAGCGAAACGCAGAAGATCAGGAAAACAGGGTCCGGTTCTGGCCGGTCGACCGTGGCACCCATGCCAGTCGACCGGAAAACCTGCACAAGGCAAGGTTTTGCAGAAACGCTCTGGCCGGTCGACCGGACCAGGATTGGCGGTCGACCGGATCGTGATATTTAGCTTTTCCTGGTTCATTTTGGATTCTGTTTTGACAGGGATTCCTGATCCTTTTGGGCTTGTTTATTTACAAGATTGTCACCACGTTGTAAACCCTATAAATAGGGATTGTTTAGGGTTCTAAAGAAGGAGGTTAGAGGCCAAGATGTAGTCCTAAGAGTTTTAGGTCTAAGTAAGATCCTAATCAAAGGATTAGGGTTTAGATATGAGGGTTTGTAATCAGACCTAAGGGAGAGAGAAATTCTAATAATTGTATTAGGGTTTAGAGAGAGAGAGTTGAGAGGTTGTTCTCAATTCAAGTGAGATTGTGAGAGAGGGATTGTAATCTTTTCATACTCATAATCTAGAGAAGGTATTTTCCTTCGCCATACTGAATTATTCTTGTGTTTTGGTCATCCTCTTCTCAACCCACCTTTTGGTAATTCCGCGACCAAAGGGTGCTCGCATGGCAACTCGTATCAAGTTGGTATCAGAGCATCAGATCTGGTAAAGGGGCATCCTATGTATGGTCCTTACTCATTCCCAATACAAGAAGCTTGGCGAGTTCCTTTTTCTTTGGAAGGAGTTCAGAGACTAAGGAAGAAGAAGATAACTGAAGATAGTAAAGATGGAGGGGCTCGAGAGTTTCCTCAGCAGGAGTTCTAACTTGAAAGGGACTTCAAGTTCTTAAAGAGGGGAGCCATGATACAGGTGTATCTTCTTCTCTGCTTTGGGAGCTTAGCGATCCTCATAGGAGTTTGAGGATAGGTGATTCTCATGATATCTTGAGAATAGAAGTGTGGTTGAAGCCATAGAGGATGGCGAAAGAAGTCAGAAGGAGCGAAACACAGAAGATTAGGAAAATAGGGTCGGGTTCTGGCCGGTCGACCGCGGCACCCATGCCGGTCGACCGGAAAACCTGCACAAGGTAGGGTTTTGCAGAAACGCTCTGGCCGGTCGACCGGACCAGGATTGGCGGTCGACCGGATCGCGATATTTGGCTTTTCCTGGTTCGTTTTGGATTCTATTTTGACAGGGATTCCTGATCCTTTTGGGCTTGTTTATTTATAAGATTGCCACCACGTTGTAAACCCTATAAATAGGGATTGTTTAGGGTTCTAAAGAAGGAGGTTAAAGACCAAGATGTAGTCCTAAGAGTTTTAGGTCCAAGTGAGATCCTAATCAAAGGATTAGGGTTTAGATATGAGGGTTTGTAATCAGACCTAAGGGAGAGAAAAATTCTAATAATTGTATTAGGGTTTAGAGAGAGAGTTGAGAGGTTGTTCTCAATTCTAGTGAGATTGTGAGAGAGGGATTGTAATCTTTTCATACTCATAATCTAGAGAAGGTATTTTCCTTCGCCATACTGAATTGTTCTTGTGTTTTGGTCATCCTCTTCTCAACCCACCTTTTGGTAATTCCGCGACCAAAGAGTGCTCGCACAGCAACTCGTATCAACAAATCAGTTCTTCTTTCCCTGGATCATCCTTCTTCTCCTCATTATGTTTGGCACCACTAGACTTGCTTCCCGTCTATTTAGAGTCTCCCTTAGTCTCGTTGCCCTTTGTTTTCGGGAAAAGTTACTGTTTTCATTGCTTTGGTATCTGTTACAACTTCAATCGTTACAACAGAGTTTAAATGAAAACAAAAGATATTACAACTTTATCAAAAATAAACACGAGATCCCGGTTTGGTACGGTCTCGCTTGCGTGGGTTGTTGGCCTGTGACGAGGACGTCGATATCCGTGGACCGCCGACTCTTCAAGATCCTTTCCGGTAAAATCCGGCAGAGTTTCGTCTATCCGTAAAGGGATATAGAAACAGAACTTCGTCGATCCGCGTGAGATCTAGAAGTTATAAGCTTATGTCTCGGCTAAAACGAGACACTAGCTCTTCTTAGTGTCGCCTGCGAAGGGCAACACCAAGGAAAAGAAGGGGGAATGAAGATGAAGTCGATGAAGAGCTCTCACTCCTTAATCCGGCAGAGCTTCGCTGCTTTAAAAATCAGACTCCTTGCTCCGGCAGGGCTTCGCCGCTCTTCTTAGAAATTTCAGATCTCGAGGATAATTCCAAGATCAGAAATTTCTCTCCCAAAACCAAGGCCAAGAGAATGGAAGCCCTAGGGCCCTATTTATAGGAATCCAAGGGGGTAGGGGGCTGAAATGTATGAGGACACCCCTAGGGGTGTCTCTGAAAATCCGAGACACCCTTGGGGTGTCTCGGATTTTCCGAGACACCCTTGGGGCGTCTTGGATTTTCCGAGACACCCTTGGGGCGTCTTGGATTTTCTGAGACACCCCCGGGGTGTTTCGTGTCATCCGAGACGCTCCGCGGTGTTTTTTTGATTGAATTCGCTGTAGTGTCTTTATCCGGACTTGGATTTGACTGATTCCGGTTGTGTTGGAAGCCCGTCGAGGAGTTCTGTAGATCCCATCGGTTGGATTATCAGTGTGGTGATCGGAACACGGCGGGCATTGGCCCAATTGCGGTGATCACGGGGTTTTCGGTCAATCCGTATCCCCGTGATTCTGACATTCTATCGGCTTACGTAGTCCGTCAGTTGGCTTCAATCGCTCACCGACGTTGTTTGAGCTCTTGTGAATCGGGTAGTGACGTTCAATCGTCGCTCGTTAACACTGAGCTGTGTGCGGGGACCTATTGGCAATTTTCGATGCCTACAGATACCCCCTCCAAAGTGTTTCGGACTCGTTTCTTTTATAGAAGAGCCCAGAATACTTTGGATATGATTGGTCCAGCCTTCAGTCAGCTTAAGGGACCTGTGGTTTGCTTCAACTCTTGGCTCCTTCGATCTTCGGTTTATCCGGTGCTTTGTCAAATAACCGAAATTGTTCCGGCGCTGCGTTTATCGCTTGGCCGTTGTCGGAGTCTCGAGTCTAAGCTGGTGAATTGAGTTTGGCTCGTGTCGTTGAGTTGACTTTTGAACTTGCTATCCCTGTCACATCGTGTTGACTTGGGGGTCTCGGTTGACTTTTTGTTGCAACGCGCTGAATGACGTTGACTTAAGGTTACGCGTTGACCGGCGTCCACTTTAGGGTTTTGGAACTGCCTGGGTTGACTTTTGTCGTCACGCGTTGACTTTCGTCGTCGCGTGTTGACTTTTGATGCAACGCGCTGTCCGGCGTTGACCTAAGGTCACGCGTTGACCGGCGTCCACCTTAGGGTTTTGGAACCGCGTGGGTTGACTTTTGTTGTCACGTGTTGACTTTCGTCGCCACGTGTTAACTTTTGATGCAACGCGCTGTCCGGTGTTGACCTAAGGTTACGCGTTGTCCGGCGTCTACCTTAGGGTTTTGGAACCGCTTGGGTTGACTTTTGTCGTCACGTGTTGACTTTCGTCGCCACGTGTTGACTTTTGACGCAACGCGCTGTCCGGCGTTGACCTTAAGGTTACGCGTTGTCCGGCGTCCACCTTAGGGTTTAGGAACCGCTTGAGTTGACTTGTGGAATTCATCCACACATTCAACAATCGGCGAAGAAATCGGTTTTCCAGATCATCGGGGAGTAAGAAAACAATTCGGGGAGTCAGAAAACAATTCGGGGAGTCAAAACGTCGCGCGGGGAGTCAAAACCCGGGCAAAACACCCCTGGGTGCCTCGGCAAGGCCGAGACACCCTTGGGGTGTCTCGGCATTGTCGAGACACCCTTGGGGTGTCTCGGTTTTGCCGAGACACCCTTAGGGGTGTCTTTGGCCAAGCCGTGGTCCCCTTCCTCTTCTTTTGTCTTCTTGTGCATGGTTGTCTTATGGTCCCCCCTCTCCTCCTTTAATTTGAATTTCAAGAGAAAACTTCCCCCTCAAAACCGAGTCCCCTCTCCATTTTTTCGGTTTTCTTCTTCTTCCTCCTCAAGCCTCTTTCCTCCATTGTTTGCTCTTGAGAACCCATCAACTTCTCACGAGACTTGGATTTTTTTTGGCGGGTACCCATTTGCCGAAATCTTCTCCTCTTCCAAACGAGGGTTTCAAATCCTATTTTCAAGCTCAGAGGAGTCTCTCTTGATTTGGGTAAGATCCCTTCTTCAATCCCCCTATTTTCTTGTAAAGATTGCATTTATGCTTGCAATAGATAAGGGTTTATGGATGAAATAGGCACTTGGGGGGTTTTATTACAAAAACCGAAACTTTGGGGGTTTTTTGTGCAAAAGAAGCCATGGCCGAAACTTGAAGGGCTAATTTGCAAAATGTGGCTGAAATTTCGTGGGGGTTCTTGTGTCAACATGAACTGACATTTGGGATTAGGGTTCATGTTTGTTTCCTCAAGAAAGGGGGTGTTTTGTGCAAGAGGATTAAAGAAATGTTTGAGGGGGTTATTTGCAAAAGAGCCCACAAAAAATTTTAGGGGTTTATTTGTAAAAATAGCCACGAATTTGGGGCTGAAATACACAAAGTTTAAACCCCAAACCCCTGATCGAATTTTTGGTAAAAGCGTGTGGATGCAAAACCAAAAGTTCGTGGAGGGACTTTTATGTAAAATTGACCAAATTCTGCAAAAGGGCTTATTTGCAAAATTTGATCAAAATTATAGGGTATCGGGATGTTAGATGATCAAGTATGATGACCATGACCCGAATCGCATGTGTCCTTGACCTGAACTTGGCCTTGAGCACGGGGGGTATTTTGGGTATTTCACCAAAGTTTACCGCGAAACGACGATTATCGTCCCGCGTGCACGAAATTCGTAGGTTTAATTAGACTTTAACTATAAAATCCTATTTGTTTATAGGATTTCAAGTCCAAGTACTTAATTTCCCCTTTTTCAATATTTCGTGTATGTATATTGTACCTGATGTGTTGCTTTTCACTGCAGATTTGCGATGTCTCCTCGTCGATCTCGACCTTCCGGGAGTCACTCTCTTCCTCAGCATAGCGAGGAGGAGGCTCCCATGACATCGTCCCCAGTGACCTCTCTCTTCGGGGGTGAGAATTTTCATACTTTTTTCGTATCCCGGATTGACCTCTCGCGGGTCATGACGGAAGAACCGATACCCCTCCCGCGGGGGTTAAGGTTTCAGACTTGTTTTTCTTAGCCAATTCAAGTCTTCGGGTATATTGGGGCGATCTCGTGTTGCCTTACACCTTATAGGTCGGTGTATGTTATCACGCGATTACGTGATGACGTATACCGTCCTCCCGGTGTAGGGCACTCGGAATCGTCTTCGCCAATTATCCCGTGAACAATCTCATTTTGCCTTTATGAGATAGATATTCTGACCCTTCGTTTCATTGCAGTCGATTTTCCCAGTGGTAGCTTTCCTTCTCATGCGATTACCGGTTGCAGCCGTGAGGTCTTCTCTTCGGCTTCTGTTAGACAGGCGATTGATCCGCTCCCACAGTTTGACAGGGATCGTTCAGACGAATCTTGTCACCTGATACGGGATGGGGGGCGTCACTGTTTACGCCAGCTTATCACCGATGCTCCTCTCACCGCGGATGCTTCGTCTACCCAGGCTTTGAAGAAGCCGGGTTTCTTGTTCGGGGATCATGTGGAGGACCCCGACACATTGACTCTCGCCGAGGAGCATTGGCTAACTCTTGAGGAGAGTGCTCTTCTATACATTCCTTCCGTCCCTCGCCACTGTTCTTTTACTCATCTGGAGGGACAGGGTGTGGAGAGACGGATGTCTTGGAAACTCACTGATGACGCAGTGCGGGTTCAGTGCGGTTATGCTTCTCATGGAAAAACCCCTGGTTCTGGCGGATATCATCCTGTTCGTGGCCTTCGACCCGGGATTATGGGTCATGACACCGCACCCCCAGGCAAGGTGTTTGCAGCTGCTCCTATCGTGAGGAACCGTTTAGCTCTTCTTGGGAGAAGGTTGCCTCACCCGGAGTATCGGTGCTATGGTTGGGTTTCTTCATTACCCAAGGGATGGTGGCCTCGCCTGACCGGCTACGTCTTGGGCCGTTGGGAGAAGATTCTGAAGAGTAGTGGCATGTACGTGCCTATACGAGCTACTATGCATGGTCTCCCAGTCAGCTGTCACCACTTCTTGGCGTTGTTGGAGACGTACATACCTGATAGCAACACCTTCTTGACCGGTGACGGAGAGTTGGGATTGGCCCTCCATGAAATGCATCAGGTTTCCGGTCTTCCGATGGGAGATTACCCTTATCAGGAGTATTTCCCTTCGAACCAGCAGTTGTGGCGGTTGAAGCAAGATGATCCTGATATGTATGACACTCTCTGGGACCTCACCTGTCATTATTACACTTCTTTGATCCAGATTTCTCCTCCCGCGAAGACGAAGAGGAAAGTGAGTTTGAAGCAGTTTGCCACCTATCTGTTCCCGAACTTGGAGGGTGCTTCCAGCGACCCCGTTCGTGAACTAGACATTTTGACCGTCACTGCCGTTAACGAGTTGGTGGAGAAGAGCGAGGCTCGTTCTTATACCACTATCAGTGCTGAGGGAGCTTTCCCTGCAGGGACGAAGTTTCACTCGTTCCTCCGCCGTGCGCAGAAGTCCATCGAGCCTCGGTCTCTGTTGGCAGGCTATCTTGCTCTATGGTTGAAGAAATGCGTTGTTCCTCATCAGTCTTCGGATGCCTTACCTCTTGAGGTGCTCTTTCCCGCGATTCAGCTAGCTTATGGGAGAGAGCTTTCTCTGCTCCCGGCGATGGTTGCCAGCATCCATTGCGGGCTTAGGAGTGTGGTCAGTAGTTTTACTCAGGTGGGTCCTGAGCCATCTACCGAGCTTATATGTCCTAAGGTTGAGCTTCCCTATGCATATCTGATGACGTGGCTCGTTCTTCACCGTCCGGGCCTGATGTCGGCGCCTAGCGCTGTTGATGTTCCCGTCCCATACCTGCAGCTGTTGGAGAAGAGCAGATGGCTCGGGAGGAAGTTCGAGGACGTTCAGCAGGAGCTTCAAGTCCGCAAGGGCTGGGAGTTCTTCAAGTGCTTCCCTCAGTTTTCGGGTCGCTATGGCGACGTTTTGACTGATGAGGAGAAACCCAGGAGTAACCGCACCATCCTCGACATCGGTTGTTTCCGTTGGTTGGTTAACATCCGTGTCGGATATCTTGTCTTCCGGGTGAAGAACCGATGCCATATAGAGCCTTACCTCCCCTGCCGTTTTGCTCGTCAATTCGGCTATGATCAGCTATACATCAGGAACCCCAGCCGCGGATTGAGGGTTGAGGGAGGACTTGTGGACGGTGTGCGAGCATGGCTGTGGACCATGGCGGGCTGCACCGGGGCCCGCTTTGCTCTTCCCTCTTACAGGCGTAAGCCGATGATCACTTTCCTCAGCTGCAAGTAGTTTCTCTCTGCCTACGAATTCATAGGCGTGAAGAGCCTTTCAGAGTTAGAGTCCGATCATTCAGTACAAGCCGCTATGGTGGCTGCTCGTAAGGCTGAGGTTGCTCGGAAGCAGAGGAAGAGGCGTGGCAAATCCTCTACCTCCAGCAGAGATGATACAGGGCCTCTCCCTATGGATGATGAGGTCGAGACTCCTGAAGGGGGGTTTGTGGATATAGACACCGACCAAGAAGAACTCGGTGCAGGTTTGTCATACCCTTTGACTTCCTTTCTTGAATCCATCTGGCATTTATGAACGTTATCATCCCAGGTAGAACCACTGGCGATCATGAGCCACCTGCTTCCCATTCCCCGAGCTCAGGGCCTGGAGACCGAGCTGCTGTGAGTAGTAAGTCTGTGCATGATCAACCTGTAGGTTCCAGGAGAGCTAGTACTTCGAAGAGGAAGAAGACCGCTCACAAACCACCTATCGACCAGCGTCCGTGTGGAGCGGACTTAAGCGACATTGCCGGTGGTGAGGAAGGTAACCTCTTTTGAACATATTTTTTCGCTGCTTTGGGGTGATTTACTTTTGGGATTCATGATCATGTTCTGCATTTCAGGGATCTTTGAAGAAGGTGAGCTTTCTTCGGATCCGGTATATCCTGAATCCGACCACATGGATTGCTTCATGCAAGAAATGTGCGACGCCCTTCATGATGGCTCCCTAGGTATTGACCTGAACATTGACCTTGAGCCGGCGAGCAGCGTCGAGCCCACCATCCCATACTCAGGTACATCTCCATTCGAAGATATCCTCCTTAGTAATTCTGCGCTTCGCTTTCTCTCTTGTACATCTTTTTGACACTTTGGTTGTCTTGCAGATGTTGCCAGAGAAGAGCTAGCTGAGGATGGAGCCTTTCCAGATGTATGTTTCGGGGAACGGGAGGATGCTCCTGTACCCAGCTTTTCGAGACCCGATGCTGGATTATTGGCCGACATGTTGGCCGAACAGACTTCGGGAAGACCTATGCGACCACTCTTCGGGAGTGATTCATTCACAGGTAAATCTCCGATCCTACTTTTCTTTACTTGCCTAAATTTCCATTTTGGCTAATAAAGAAGTGTAACCATAGGACCAGGCGATGTGCCTGATGCTTCTACAGCTTCGGGCGCTTTCCGTCCTCCTCCGAGTAGTACGACTGATTTGCCCACGAGGGTTGATACACCCCCTATGACCACTCCTGTCGTTACTTCGAATTCTGTCGGATCTCAACCCGAGGGGACTTCTGCTGGCATGGGTATACCTCGAACTTCCCCTTCGGGTTTTCTAATTATTATTACTTTTTTGATAGTCCCTTAGCTTCCTGTATTGCTGCTTGCAGGACCTCGATCCTCTCCTTATGAGCATGTCCACGCTCTTCTGGTCGATACCAATCCAGACAGATACGTTTTTCGCATGGACCTTGGCCTCTTCACCACTTTTTATAACGGTATGATCGAGAGGCTTCTTCACAAAGAGTGCTGTTTCGACCAGTTTAGGCGTTCCTTCTCTCGTCACATGATGATGATGAGGGAAGAAGGACACCCGGAGTTGGCCGACTCTTTCACTGCTGAATTCGCTGTCCTGGAGTCAGAGGTTCGAGAGCTGAGGGATTTGAAGGCTAGTGGAGCTTCCTCTTTTGCATCTTCTCAGGTGGAGGATAGGTTGACGTAGTGGCGTGACCTGAGATCTTCCATTGGCAGCGAGCTCCGATCACGTGAGCACTCTGTTGCACAGCTGATGGCCAACCTGGCGAGGAAGGACACCAGCAAAGCCGAGTTACTCAGTTCCCTAGATTCCACTCGTGCAGAGATAGCCAGGCTGAAGGAGGCCTTGGGACGTGTCGAAAAGTCTGCTGCTATAATCACCGAGGACCTGGTTGGATTAGAGCGTTCTCGTGAATGGACGCTCGACAAGCTGGGCTCAACACAGGAGGGATTGATGAAGCTGCGAACTGAAGCCGTGGAGGTCTTGAGCAGTTCCGAGGATTTTGTCCGAGCTAGCTTGCAGGCGGAGTTCGAGGAGAGCTATATGGACAGGCTTTCCGGTTTAGAGTCTCATATTCTTAGTCGTCGGCTGCCTTCGGGTTGACGAACTTGTTGTTGTATGCTTTTGTCTTGATCTTTTATTAGAGACTCCCTATTTGCTTCTTTTTACATGATGTTTTGGTACACCCCCAGCCCTTAATGCTATGACTTCGAATTCGTAAATTCCATCATTTTTATAGGGAAAAGGGTACCTTGCACCGCGTATTAGGCGATGACTTATCCCTCCTTAGGCTTCGGGATCAAATTCCCCAGGTTTAGACCCTGGTAACTTTTTTCGGTCGGCAAAAGATTTTAAACCGGCAACGCGTGTTAGGCGCTGACTCATCCCTCCTTAGGCTTCGGGATAAAATTCCCCAGGTTTAGACCCTGGTAACTTTTTTCAATCGGCGAAAGATTTTAAACCGGCTATACGTGTTAGGTATAGACTTTGGGGTTTTTGGCAAACCCCCAGCCTTTAACGGGTTTGACATGCCTTTACCGATTACCGTTTGAGTCGGGCTAGCATGCGGATTGTCTAAATCCGTTCCGCATGTAACGTTGCGCCAAGAAAATTGCTTTTCTTGGACTTAGTGCTATGATTTTGAATACATAGACTTCGTCTTTCTCACGGGAAAGACTACCCGGCAACGCGTGTTAGGCGCTGACTTCATCTCTGTCTTTTCTAAAAGCAAAGACAGGGGAACGTGGGAAACTAGAAGTGGGATCTCCACTCCGAGAATCGAAAAGATTTGGATAATCCTAACTGTCGTAAGGTTTGATTATCGAATCGAAAGGTTCAAACGACCCTAACTGTCGTAAGGTTTGGTCATTTGACTCTGAAGAGGAAGAATTTTATATTCTATCTTTAGCAGGAAAGGAAACTCGAGGTGGGATCTCCACCCCCAGGATCCGAC